>AWUE01022938.1:0-31357 GCA_001974825.2 Corchorus olitorius | reverse complement strand
ACATACTTTCAATCCGAAAAAATCTTTGTGCATGAGTTTTGATGTTGTTTTACTTGAATGATTTTGAATGATTAAGCTTTGAAAATTTGAAGGTTGAGAGAATTTGAGAGAATTGAAAAGTTTGAAATTTGATGGAAAATAAAGTAAAGGGCAAAATAGTTCAAAGGGGGGCGGTGACTAGTAAAAGGGGGCGGTATTTAGCAACATGTCTTTTATTAAAGTTGTTCCAAATATTATGAAGAACACTCTGTCCAAATTTTAGCTCATTCTGAGCCCGGAAGAAAACTTGCATTTTGTGCAATTAAGGACAGAATTCAATCCCGAGACATTTTTTGCATGGCGATTTCATAATTGGCACAAAAGCTTGGTTTTCATGTAATATTGATGCTATTTGGAGGAATTTAGCCATGTTTGTCCATTTTCGTAACTTTTCACTTTTATTCAATTAAGGACAGTATGGCTAAATTAGCTCGGTTTAAGCCATTACCTTAATTGATTTTTCATGATTTTGTCATATGACCCTAGTGATATGATATTTAGTCTAATCCCATGTCCAATTGATCAAGTTTAAAGTTTCGTGGCATTTGGAGTCCGTTTCAGCATCATTTGGCTTCTCCGCACTTGGTTTTCCACCCCCTGCTTGCTGCACCGAGATTTTGGAGCCAATTTAATTCAAAATTCAGTAATTAATTGTGATAATTATCACATGGAGGAGTCAAAAACGTGGTGGACTTTCTCTTGGCTGATTTGGTGGAATTTACCTTAATTAAAGGGATTTACATTAGGAATTAAATACAGAAGATAATGCAGAATCAAGAGGGAGTTAATCTGGACCGTCGGATTGCAACCAACCCTAGGAGGCCGGCCCCTATATAAAGAGAGCAGCCTCCAACGAAATTTTCGCTCCAGCAGCCTCTCCAAAAAACTTCTACTCAGAGTAATCAACAAACAAATAAGCCCAGAGCTTTCTTTATCATTTTTCTAACAAGTCTCAGAGCTTTCATCTCTATTTTTCAATCTTGTTCATCAAGTTCTACACTTGATTCTCCTTTTATTGTTTTTAATCTTGTTCTTACAAGACATCTCTTGTATTTACATTCTCTTTGCAATTAAATAACAACTTCTTGTTATTTTTCCTTTCATGAATCAAGAAAATATTCTTTTTACAACAATCCTTTTTATGTTTCTGAATCTGGAATCAATGATTTAAACACGTTTGTGTGACTTTGATTCAGGATCTGCATCTCGTTTGATCTATTTTATGTTTACTGCACTCCAAGCAATCCTTTACTTTTTACTGTATTTTTTCTCAATTTTTACAACAAAATTGAACTTTTATTTTTACTTGCATCTTTTTCTCAATTTTTAAGACAAAATTGATCTTTTAATTTTCATTGCACTTTTTATCAATTTTTGGATAAAATTGATTGGCACGCTCGGTACCCTTTCACCAAAATCTCCAAAGAGTTTTTTTTGGCACGAACAATCTTAAATTTAGCTATAATTTTATTGCAAAGTTTAGCCACCTCTAACAATAAATAATATGTAAAAGGATAAGTCCCAAATTTAAGATTTTACTGAGATATGATCTTAGCAAAATCTCTTAGTTGTCATAATATAAGTGATTGGTCTCATTGCTGACGTCGCGGGTCAGTCCCACCTAATAATTTATCGTGAAGTAGATAGCAAGTAAAGGTAAAAGGTATAATGTATTGAGGAAGGTGTATTTTTTTTATTATTTTTTTTATAAATGAGGAAGGTGTATTTATTTTATGTATAATCTATACAAAAATTATAAAAGTAGAGTCAATATGTGATTGTGTAAATTAAGTAGGAATTAAGCGGGTTGTGGAGTCCAAAATTTACACCGCCGGTGTATCAAATAATTACCCTTATTTGTATAGTGATGTAATATCTAAATGGCAAATTATACAATACACTGTCAGTGGAGTTTAACAGACTACACAAGCAGGTCTTGAAGGGTGACATGTGTCCCTTAGGGACTAGATTGAAATATTTAAAACTTAAATAATTAAAAAAATGGACATGTGTCAACTTCACAACCCGCTTGTGGAGTCCAAAATTTACACCGCCAGTGTGTCATATAATCACCCTATGTAAATTAAATCGAAATAGAGTAAAATAAAAATATAGCCAAAACTAAAATTGGTAAAAAGGCTTTAGCCTGCTCCCGCTAAAATTCAAAATCATTTGCTCTCTTTCTCTCTCTCTCTCTGAAATGTTGTTCGAAGATTCACAAGAACCAGACGCGTCCTTCATTCTCGATCAGGATTTGGATCAAGAGCAAGGTTCAATCCAATGCTCGCAAGGCCACCGGACGACGCTCTGTCTCCGCACCGAACAAGGTGGCTCGATTTGCCTCCTCTGCCTCTCCAATCTCATCTCCAACCCACGCGCTCCCACTCTCCACGTGTCCTACGCCCTCTCCCAACTCTCCCAAGCTCTTTCCCAGCCCCTTTTTCTTAACTCTCTCCTCTCCTTCCACCCTCACTTCCTTATCTCCCCTCTCCTTCACGCTCTCTCTTCCTTCGACGATGATCCGATTGCTCAACAGATCACCGATATCATATCCGCCCTCTGCGCCTCCGCTAATGCCTCAATCACTGCCGATTTCATTGCGCAAGTCGCCGATAAGCTCTCTTCTGGAGCGTTAGCATGGAGCCGGAGGCAGTTCTATATGGTTAGTTTATTTTATGGTTGTCTCTGTTGCGGCTCTGTTTGGATGCTTAGAAAATTGAATTATTGTTTTAGTGTACTAATTAGTGAGTTTAAACTATAATAATCGAAAAGAGAAAATAATTAACATAGAATAAAAAAATAAATAGGCACTGATTCAAGCCAAATGTTTTTCCCCCAAAGTAATGTTAGAAGGAAAACAAGCAAGTAGCAGATATAAATTGGAGGCTAAGATTTTGATAACGTTGAATTGGATTAGGACAATGGAAATCGCGACGGTTTGAAGGTCCATTAGGCTCTTTTAGGATGATTTTGGGTGGTCTTTTTGCTTTAATCTTATTAATGGTTAAGTAATTGCAAAATATTCTCAGAAAATTTTAGGCAACTGATCTAATCTATGTCTGGTTCTGATTATGTTGATTCCAGCTGCACTGCTTAGGTATTCTCTTGAACTGTCAAATAAATGATCCATGTATGCACATCAGGGAGAAAGGTGCTCTAGTATCAAACTTGGCCTCGGGTCTTCAATTGCCAAGGTAACAAATAAAGCAGATTGGATATGAGAATATTATGTTTATAATTTGGATTGTTATTAGGGATTCATTGTCTGATTGTTTCCAACTGCAGTGATGAAATCCGAGGAGAGATTCTTTTTGTTCTTTACAAACTATCGGTTCATGAATACACATCTAAAGATTATGTAGAAGCAGATGTTCTTCAGCCTTTTTGTCCTAGTCTGTTGCGTCTGTCGATGGAAGCCCTTCTGAAAACCCAAAGAGATGATGTACGATTGAATGGTGTAGGTTTGTTAAATCACTTTCTATACTGGTTTATATGATTTTATTCAAAATTTAAGGTAAAGATACAATGATACTTTCTGTGAAGCTTAGCTCACAGGAAGCAGAATGGAAGTTTAAAATTTGGTCATATTCCATGATAGGCAAGTCTTTTATGTAAATCTAGTTGACATCATTCGAAAGTGATTGCCTCCAGTCTACTTCATTGTTCGGTTTACCCACTATTGTGCATATCATGGCCACCAGTAGGGTCTTTAATAAAATTTAAGGGGGAGGGGGGGGGGGGGGGGGGGTTGGGGTGCATCCGTTCATAGCAGGAATGGCCATTTTCACTGCATGCACTTCATCATGATCATAATCATCATTTATCCTCTCAAACCAACAATTTCTAATCTGACTTTTGCAGCTTTTTTAATGTTATTGGCACAAAATGGATTGTTTCAAGATGTACATGGAAATGAAATGAGCAGTCTGAGTTCTGATGAAGCAGACAACTTCATGCAAACAACAGAAGGTGGCCTAGATGAATCTCCATTGAGTGTATTGTTTGCTGAAGCCATCAAAGGTCCACTGCTATCATCAGATAGCCAAGTCCAAATCAGCACACTGGAACTGATGTTCCACTACTTGTCATGTGGAGATGCTTCTGAGAAACAGTTTAATATTTTGGTGGAAGAAAATATTGTGGATTTTGTATTTGAGATACTAAGATTGTCAGGTAAGTGAAGATAATCTAAACAGGTGAAAGGCTTTCAAGTTTCTTCAGAGAGTTCATTAGCACTCAAGCAAAATAATTAGTAATTTTAGGTTTTTGAAGTTTCTTATAGCATTCTTTTTCAGATCAAATCACCTCAGAATTTCTAATCAATTAGTTCTATTAGGGAAAATTAGTAATGACAGCTATCTCTCTTCTTCTTTAAACTCTAAAATATCTATAACCTAATTCATATGTGCTTATCATCAAATTATGCAGGACTAATGTAGATTATGTTTGTTGACTGACATAGACACACACATCCATATTTATGTACATATTTATTGTACGTATATCATGCTGTGAGGCTTTTGCAGTAATGAACTTCTATTCTTGTTGAACAGAATGTAAGGATCCAGTGGTCTACTCTTGTCTTAAGGTTCTTAATCTCTTCCCCAGTAATGAGCAAGCGTTCAGACAAAGGGTTGTTGTTGGTTTTCCAACTCTGATTCCAGTGCTCCGTCATGTGGCTGAAGTTCCTCTCCACCCTGCTCAAACTTACACACTGAAGCTAATACATAACTGTGTTTCTGATTGCCCTGGCATAGCATCAACTTCTAACATTGAAGATTTAGCTCTTATTTTGTCAAGAATGCTCGAAAGGCATAAAGATGGGGAAATTGGCATGATTCCAGAGACATTTCTATTGGTTTGTTCTATCTTTGTAGTTCTTTTAAACTTCTCATCTTCTCAAGGGGCTTCAAATCTGGCAGCAATACTTCAAGAATCACTAAAACATGCTGTTTTAGCCTGTCTGACCAATTTTGAGAAAGATCCAGGTCAACTTTTGCACTCTTTATGCCTTTTAAAAGAAGCATATTCATACGGTTGTGAGGAATCGTCTGCAAACACATCTAGCAACCTCGAACTGCGAACTTGTATTGTAGACATATGTACATCAGATATATTACCTTGGTTTGCAATGGCCATGAATGAAGTTGGTGAGGAAACTGTCCTGGGTGTATTGGAAACATTTCATTTTATATTGCTGCAAAATCCTGATATGCACGCACTAGAACTTGCAGAAAAACTACTTTCCTCCTCTTGGTTTAGTTTGTCATTTGGATTTCTAGGATTATTTCCCACCAAAAAGATGAAACAGAGAGTATATCTAATACTCAGTTCACTCGTGGACATTCTTTTGGGAAATCAAGCTGGACAACCCCTAAGAGATGCTGCTATGTTTATTCCATCTGATCCTATTGATTTGCTTTTTCTGCTTAGGCAGAAGAACTCCCATAATTTAGATTTGACTTCTTGCCAAGCTGCAGTTTTGCTGCTTTTACATGTCAGTTGCCTACATGATGACAGGTAAATGAGCAGCCTTGTTTTTTCATCTCATTCATGTTGCATTATTGTCATTATTATCTTAGCTATATCCCCTACTGTTCTTGATATCTTCTACAGGCTTGCTGATGAGAGATCAATTTTAGCTTCTCTGGAGCAATATATTCTTGTTAACAGTGGAAATTTCCTCTCTGGGAGAATTGATTCATCCACAATGATGCAAGTGCTGAATCTTTATGGCCTATGTAGAGGTCTTGCAAAGGTGAACTACCAAGTGTCTCACAGCCTAGAAGCTGAGAGGATCTTGTTCCGTATACTGACTGAAAATGAATGGGATTTGCCTTCCGCAATGATTCATCCAGTGGCCCTGATGTGGTTGTTCCAACAAGAGAAAATAAGCAAGCCATTATCTTACCAGCTTCTAAAATTTTGCAGAAGAAATTGCTCAGATTGGAACCAAATAATCATCCATGGTGATAATAGACTCATTATAGATGCAAGGCTAATTGCAGAGTTGGTTGTGACAGGAGATAACTATGCCGCAAAACTTTTGATTTGCTTATTGGTACAGCTTGCTGAGGAAGAAGCCCAAAACCATGATCTTATGGCAGTAGTAAATCTTATAGCAACAGTCATTAACATCTCTCCAGCTGCCTCAGACCAACTATGCTTGCATGGGATAGGCAATGCAATTCTAATAGTTCGTAACTATTATTTAAATCAATCTTCTTCCTCAGAGTTACTTGTGTCCATCTCACTTCTGATATTTAACGTTTTGAGTTCAGTGCACCATGAAACACTTTCTGATGAAGAAGCTTGGGTTGCATTGTCTACAAAGGTATGTGTCGAAGATTTCTGGTTTTCGAGTACTTATGGTTTCAGGAAACTAATGGGTCCTCTACTTTCTTTGTAGTTGATAGACTGCTTACTTCCTGCAGTTAGAAACTATGGCTGGAATCATGAAGGCCTATTGTCAGTGGGCATTCTCTCCTTGATTTTGCATCATTCTTCCAACAAAGTACTCGTTGAAGCTTCAAAAAGCATAATTTTTAATGCTTCCTTGATTTCTACAATCAAGAACACAGTCCAGGCTCTATCTTCGAAGGGTCCTGCTCTGATCGAATATGATGAGGAAACAAGCTCCGGGCAAATTCTAATATTTTTACTTTTGTTATACTACTTCTCCTTAAGATGGTAAGCATTTTTTCCCTTTTAAATAATGCTCTGTGTAAATCCATGCTGCAAAACTTAACTTCTCTGTTGTCAGCTTACGTGCAGTTCTACCAGAGGTTCTGGACTGGCACATATTCCTCAATTCCCCAAATGTGATGCAACCAGTTGCTACAATCAACATTCACTGCCATGATTTGTGCAGGCTGATACATTTTGGGTCTCCAATAATCAAGCTCATTGCTTCGTCTTGTCTACTGGAGTGTTTTTCTGGAATATCATGTCAGGGAACCAGGAGACATGAGGAGTTACAATGCTCCATGAATTACCTAAAGTCCATGGTCACTGTATTAGAAGGTCTGGTATTTTATGATGATATTAGGGTAGCATTGAACTGCTGCCTCTGCTTATCAGTAATTTTAGAATGGGAAGAGCTAATAATGCAGGAATCAAGAGTTGCGAGAAGTAGCTGGTACAGGCTAATTGTGGAGGAAACGGCCATGTCTTTGGCCGTTCCATGCTTAGCATCAAAATCATTCATTAATCATCACAAGCCAGCTGTTTATGTAACTGTTGCATTGCTAAAACTTCAGAAGACTCATGGATGGATGAGAACTGTGTTTGATGATCTTTCAATATCTGGAATAATTGAAAATCTCAAAGCAATTGATGTCAGTCCTGAGATAGTGCTTTTATTTCGAGCGCTCCTCAACTCTGGATTCTTGAAGGCAGAGCATATTGCCAGTCTTAATCATGTGTTTCAGGTAAAACTAATCATACATAGATTCTGTTCTCCTTTCTTTAGATTATTAGACAGTCACAATGGTTGATTTCAATCTATACTAACAACAAAAGCATGTTTGTTTGAAAAGTATAAAAACCAACAATTGTTACATTCCAATTCCTGGTTTTAATGTTGTTGCAGGCATGCAGAAAACGCATTTACAACAACAGTAAAGAACATCTCAAGGACAAGCATGTTCAGAATATTGTTTCCTCGTTAGATGATTTGGGAGAAGGTTGTGAGTATCTTATTCATTTAATGATATCTCAGTTATCTTCAGATTATACTTCTGAGAACAAAAGACTCGTCGAAGAAATAGAAATGTTTTTCCAGGACTGTAGCAGTAGAAGATAATAGCTGGCCTTTCCTCTTGTTCTGGACCTCTTATCTTTAGGTACTATAAATAGCTAACTAGTTAAGAGTTCCTTTTGAAGTATAAGCACAACAATAGGAAGAATGTTATAGAGATATACCAAAAACAAACAGAGAAGTCCCATTCCAATTGTGATTTGTTATAAAAAAGGAATAAAATTCTTTTCACTATTCTTAATTAAATTTCTTTTGAGAAACATATTTACATTTTTTGGGCCTTCTTCAACTCGTAAATTCTACAAATCTACTGATGAAATTCTATCATAAACTCTCCCGAACAGCAATGAGCTGCGGGGATTAACAATGATGTCACATGCTCATGGGCTCCCATGTTTAGATTTATATCAACTGTTTTTAGATGGTGTTTATACCATGATTTACACCCAGGGTAATCATGTAATTGCTCAAAATGGATGACCACGATTTAATCCTCTAAAGTCCTATGGATGGTTGGATTTAGTCCACCCTAGGCCAAATTCAACAAGGAAAGAGTTGAATATTGATTTAATTTCCTTAATTACTCCCAAATTACTTATGGAAATCAAGGAAATTATGGAAATTATGAAATTAAATGAATTAAATGATTTCAAACAGCAAGACCGCCCCATTTTACTCCAAGAATTGGGTTTGACCGGTCTAGGCCATTAAAACTGGATTTGGGCCCTCCCGGGTTAAACTTTTTACAAGTTTTCAATTAAGGACAATGGGATTAGGGTTTCGAAATTGAGGTTGAAGATGAATGAATTGGGCAACATGTCTTTTATTAAAGTTGTTCCAAATATTATGAAGAACACTCTGTCCAAATTTCAGCTCATTCCGAGCCCGGAAGAAAACTTGCATTTTGTGCAATTAAGGACAGAATTCAATCCCGAGACATTTTTTGCATGGCGATTTCACCAATTGGCGCAATAACTTGGTTTTCATGCAATATTGATGCTATTTGGAGGAATTTAGCCATGTTTGTCCATTTTCATAACTTTTCACTTTTATTCAATTAAGGACAGTATGGCTGATTTAGCTCGGTTTAAGCCATTGGCTTAATCGATTTTTCATGATTTTGTCATATGATCATGGTGATATGATATTTAGCCTAATCCCATGTCCAATTGGTCAAGTTTAAAGTTTCGTGGCATTTGAAATCCGTTTCAGCACCATTTGGCTCCTCCACACTTGGTTTTCCACCACTGCTTGCTGTACCGAGACTTTTGGAGCCAATTTAATTCAAAATTCAGTAATTAATTGTGATAATTATCACAATTAAGAGGCAAAAACGTGGTGGACTTTCTCTTGGCTGTTTTGGTGGAATTTTCCTTAATTAAAGGGATTTACATCAGGAATTAAATTCAGAAGATAATGCAGAATCAAGAGGGAGTTAATCTGGACCGTCGGATTGCATCTAACCCTAGGAGGCCGGCCCCTATATAAAGAGAGCAGCCTCCAACGAAAATGATCCCCAACAACCTCTCCAAAAAACCTTTCCTCAGAGTAAAACACTTGCCCAGTGCAAATCAATCAAGCCCAGTGCTTCTTTTATCATTTTTCCAACAAGTCTCAGAGCTTTCATCTCTATTTCTTAATATTGTTCATCAAGTTCTTCACTTGATTCTCTTTTTATTATTTTCAATCTTGTTCTTACAAGAAATCTCTTGTATTTACTTTTCCTTTACAATCAAATAACAAAACCTTGTTATTTTTCCTTTCATGAATCAAGAAAATATCCTTTTTTACAGCAATCCTTTTTATGTTTTCTGAATCTGGAATCAATGATTTAAACACGTTTGTGTGACTTTGATTCAGGATCCGCAACTCGTTTGGTTTATTTTTATGTTTGCTGCACTCCAAGCAATCATTTACTTTTCACTGCACTTTTTTATCAATTTTTACTACAAAATTGAACTTTTATTTTTACTTGCATCTTTTTCTCAATTTTTAAAGACAAAATTGATCTTTTAATTTTCATCGCATTTTTTTATCAATTTTTTGACAAAATTGATTGGCACGCTCGGTACCTTTTCACCAAGAACTCCAAAGAGATTTTTTGGCGCGAACAGATGGCAAAAGAGACAAATGGAGAACGAACTTACATTTAGAGCCTACAATCTGTGTGAGTGTGCATTGATTATCTTTCCTTAACTTGGAAGAGAACAATTGTTGTGTAACGTGAAACAGAACCAAGGATAACTAACTGCATGGCTAAAGCAAGTGCTAGTAAGACAAAAATTTAAAGAAAAAACATACAAACACTTATAAAAGCAAACCTTAAAACAAGTAATATCAGCTTAAGCATGATGACGATAATGAGTTAATGAAGGAGATGTTCTACTATACAGACAAGGAACATGATGATCGATATCTACTTATGTAAACTACAGAAGGGAAGTGATCAAGGGGACTGAATAAAAAACTTTCATTATCAAGGCAGCAGGTTTTCTTTTACATTAGATACATATGGTAACAATTGTAATATAGAAACAAATAGATTCTGTCCTCTGAAGAATTCCTCTCAGGTTAGATTTCCTAGATGTTACTAATCATATTCCATAATTCTGGCCATCAACAAGAAGTTTATCAGCTTCTCAATGTAGAACTGTGATGCTTCACCAAATTGAGGTGCCAACTCCGAAAATGTTATCAGTTTTCGATGTTGAGTTGTGATGCTTCACCAAATTGAGGTATATTAACCATTGCCAACTCTGAAAATGTGTATGCCTTTCAGGTTTGGTGTACCCAGACTTCATTAGACAGTCTTGCATTATGGCCGCTTTCCTCTGTGTTTCAATACTAAATCAATAAGGTAGCAATATGTCCATCTTTTCTTCTCCCTGGTTTTAGATTCTAGGGAGGTGTATACCTCTTCACAATCTTTGAGAAAACGCCCCTTTCCAAATGCGACGAGAACCAGAGAATCAGTGTTCATTTCTACAGCTCTGTAAAGAAGGCCCATACTTCTCCATGCCTCTAAAATTTCAGCACCGTCAAATCCAATCTTGAAAGCATCAAATAAAATTCCAATAGTGATAATATCAGGTCTTACTTGATGGGTTAGTAGTTCAGAAAGCAACATCCTGAAGCGCGTGAAATCTTTCATCTTCAGATAAGCTAGCAAGATGGTATTTGCCGTTGTTACATTCCATGAAGCTTTTGCTTCACTCATCTCCCGAATAACAGAATCCATCCCTTTTCTACTCAAAAGACAAGCATGAGAAAGGAGACGCAAACACCAAACAAGATCATTTCTACCAGTTCTTGAAGAAAGATCATTGCCCAAATCATCTAATCTTGAAAACATATAGTTCTTGATATAAACATTGGCTAATTTCCTAATTGTATCCTCCTTCAAAGTAACAAACTTCACAGCCTTTCTATAAACTTTCTCCATCTTATCTAGAATCCCAAAGTTTGCATAAGCCTCAAGCATCGCAACCAAAGAAGAAGGCCGCACATTCATCCGTTTTGACAGCATGGTTCGATAACATCGTTCCATTCCCCGGAGCAATCCAGCACGTGAAAACTCACAAATAAGCAAGTTATAGGTAAAATGGTCAGGTGGGCACCCATCCAATTTCATTGTGTTCAAGCATTCACCAATTTCATCATACATGTTATACTTTCCATATGCTTCAATTAGCCCATCATATGTGTCTGTTTCTGGCTCCAAACCAGTTTCTTTTATCTCTTTGAGAAAAAACAAAGCATCATCAAACTTTCCTTCCCTGGCATAAGCATGGATTATTGAATTGTAAACCTCTACAGAAGGTTGAAGACCAAAATCCGTCATGTCTCGTAATGCCTCGACTGCTTCTTCTGTCATTCCCTCTTCACCTAACAATCCTATAATCTTTTCATAATTCAATTCATTGATTCTTGATTCCTCTATATTCTTCCACATATGAAAAACCTGCCCACATATACATAACTTCTAAATTTCAAAGGGGAATTCAATGATGAAAAAGAATAATGGAATCTGGAAACTAGAAAATCTTTCATGTTCAGAGTCTCAAGTGTGTTTGCCCATTCTTTTCAAAACCCAAACTTTCCCATCCCTTTTCTCAGAGGCCAAACAAAGTGACATTTCAAA
Organism: Corchorus olitorius; assembly: GCA_001974825.2. Taxonomy (NCBI): domain Eukaryota; kingdom Viridiplantae; phylum Streptophyta; class Magnoliopsida; order Malvales; family Malvaceae; genus Corchorus; species Corchorus olitorius. The sequence goes on along the minus strand of AWUE01022938.1, from coordinate 19,418 downwards.
CAATTTAAAGAAAGCATCATAACAAAACCATTACATCCTTAAAACCCCAAACCCCAGTTGCAAATTTTAGTATTGACTGAACTTGATTATACAAAATCAGGAAAAAGAAAGTGACCTGGAGAATTTCATGAAATCTGGAGGCACGCCTGAGAAATCTAATGACAGCCCAGAAGTTGTCTTTGGTCCAATCACCATCATCTCGAAGCATTTGCAAAGGGCAAGAGTCCTCCTTCTCAAGCTTTTCAATTAAGGCCCTGAGCTGCCGATGCTGATGGTAAGTCTCAACGAGAAGTGTTGTATGGGTTTTGGAAGAAGAGCCATGAGGCCCCGGCGGAGATGGGCGGAGAGAGGATAGACAACGAAAACGTCTGGTTGCTTTTGGGAATTGGGTTACAGAGAAAATCCTGTTCCTCTTCTTGTTATAATTGCAGTAGACAGATTGCCTGAATGTAATTTTGCAGTGCAAATTCAGGGTTACTGCATTCTCCATCTTCATAAATCTGAAGTTTTATGCATTCCATCTAATTATTTCTAATTAGATTAGATATATATATATATAAGTAAAAGAATTTCTCAAGTATTTCATTTATATTCTCCATGAATAAGGATGTTTTTGTTTTGTTGTGTATTGTTTTCTTTTTCTTTGCAATATATGTACATTTTTTTTCAAGCGTAAAAAAAAAATTTTTCCAAAACTTTTTTTGGTTTTGTTTTTCTTTCCTAAAAAAAAAATGTTAACCTTTACGGCTTTACCTCACAAGTTCATATAAGTAAGTTTCTTTTTCTACTAGTAGAGAAGAAAACATTAAACCTGGATAATAGTAATGTTTAGCAACAGAATTTCAGACGCACCTATAATTTTTTTTAGTTTGCATAATCAAGATTTTCACTTCCAAAATTAAATTAATTGCCACCTTATTATCAATTGGTTATGCCAAATTTAATGATTAGTAGCAAGCAATAAATCATTCAAAATAAGCATAAAGAGATAGTATATATGTATAGAGATTCTTTTGATTTATTGAAATTCATACTGCCATATTCACATGATGGACATATAAAGATAAAACATGTCTCGATGCTACCAAACATTGTGATTTCGTCGCGGAAGTTTGGTCTCATATTTGGAATTTTTTCATCAATGATGATTTTTTTCTTCATGATGATGATTCGGTGCGGGAAGAGGAGAATCTTGAGTCTAACTCCGATTGGTTAAACATAGCATTTTGTTGAGCATGACAGATTTCAGGTGTTCGACAAGTCCTGTCGATTGCCAGAAAACGGTTTGAGAAGCCTAGGGACGGCCACGCGGCCCAATTACCCCTAAACCTAAGGGGCCCTGAACTCAGCCCATCTAGCACACCGCACGTGACCCCAAAGAGACTTTATAAATACCCGTGGCCCTAAAGGCCGGTTACACACTCTCATAATCTAAGCTCATATCATCACTACTCTTCCAGAGTCTTTAACTTAAGCATCGGAGCTCAAACGGGGGACTCCTCCCCGCCGCTCTTGACGTTCATCTCAGTGTTCTCAGGTCGTCTCCGGAGCTCAGATCCTTCGTGATCCACCTGGTGACTTGGTGCCCACAACAATTGGCGCCGTCTGTGGGAACGATTTTCTCTCCATCAATCGAAGCGAGCATCGATGTCGTCAGGAACGCCCGACGAGATCCCACCAGCGAAGGACCCTCCGGTGAAGAACACGAACGAGTCTACAGCGAAGAAGTCCCTTTTCCAGGAACAGTCTCCTAGATCTGGATCTGGGATTCAAACGCCCCATCCTCCGGGGTTCACACCGAGCGACACACAGCACCAGGCGCCGACTAACTTGTCATCAGGCGCCCTTCCAGCAGTTTCAGCCCATGGAATGCAGCATATGTTCGGTTACATGCCGTATTACTGCTCGACACCTATCAATTTCTAAGGGCCCTCCTCCTCCGCCATGCCCCAGCATATGATCTTTCCACCACCAACAGGAGGGCAAGACGGGAGTACAGAGCTAGTCAAAGCCCTAAAGGCTCAGATCCAGTTAGACCGGCAAGAGGCCAAAGAAAGAGAACGTAGGGATGAAGCCAGAATGGCTGCCCTAGAAAGGGCACTTCTCCAGGCGAACGCCAATACTCAGCTTGGCAACAATGTCACTCCTCGAAGAACAGAACGAAGGACCCCTTTGGCGAATAACTCGCGCGACCCCCCGGGGACAGAAGACCTTGCGTTACCCAGCAATGAAGAATACTATGAGGATGACGACCGCTCTTACCACTCATCCCAAGACCTCACTTACTACCCCGCGGCCGCCCCAACGGATGATTGAACATACGACATGGATGGTGTAGCTACTAATTCATCTCAGGCGGAACGGGCCATCCGTCGATCGGCAAGGGACCAAATAGCCCAAAATCAAGGACCGATCGCCCAAAACCCAGCTCTGGTTCAGCAGACACTCTAAGCCCCACCCATAGTAGGAAACCGGCTGGATGAACTAAGGGACCAACTCCGTCGTGAAATGGACGAACGCCTCACTCGGCAAAGGACAACGACCGCCGAGGAAACCATCCAAATGATGAGCGGTGTTACATCTCCATTATCCCTAGTGATTATGCAGGCTGTAGTTCCGCCCGCCACAAAACTCCCTAAAATCAAGTACAATGGGACTGGAGATCCTCAGGAACACTTGAGCCAATTTAAAGAACTCATGCTCCTGCAGAATCTTTCAAAAGATGTTATGTGCCGCATTTTTCCTATGACCCTCACAGGAGCAGCTAGAGCTTGGTTTTATAGGATAAGACCAATCGGCTCAATCATCAATTTCACAATGCTATGCCAAGCCTTCCTATCCAACTTTCATAGTCGAACAAGAATCGGAAAGACAATCGACGATCTATTTTGCATCAAACAGGGCATGGGTGAAAGCCTAGAAACTTTTACCAAGCGTTTTTCTGACGCCTGTTTGGAGACAGACGACGTAACTGACAAGGAAGCCATCAGGGCTTACATGGAAGGAGTCAGGCATGAGAAGCTGTTTTACGACTTGCATAGGCAGAAACCGAAAAGATTAAAGCAACTCTTTGACGAAGCCCAAATATACATACAGGCCGAGAAGCAAATGAAATTGAAAAATGCACCCTTTAGAGCTGGGGGGCAAGAGGCGAGCGACGAAAGACCAAGGAACAGACAGAGAAGCAGATCTCCTCAGCGGCGCTCGACATTTAATCAAAGAAGGGACAAAGGGAAAGGGTTATATCGAGGCGGTGACACCTTTCAGGAAAGGTCATACGCCAAGCCAATGTATAACAACTACACTCCCCTGAATACCACGCCGACCGCCGTTTTGCACGCAATCTCGAGCAGTAGAACAGCAGACAAAGTACAATGGCCTCGACCAATTCTTAACCATGAACGCTACAAAAATTCTGGAAAGAAGTGCGAATTTCACCAGTCATGGGGACATGACACAGATAGTTGCATCAACTTGAGAAACACAATTGAAGAACTAGTGAGGAAGGGGTATTTGAAAGATTATATTGTAAAAAGGGAAGCTCAATCAACCACCCCTGCCGAGCGACAACCCCGAGGAAGTGCGCTCGACAGGCTGGGAAACCCATCAGAACCTCCCAAAAGACCCCAACCCCTGGGGACTATTAACACGATCATAGGTGCGACAGAAGAATGGGCAAAATCCCAGAGCAGAAGGAAGGCGCACCTTCGGAATGTAATGTCGTTGGCAGTAGGAGCACCCGCCAAGAAATTAGTTGAAGAACCCGAATGGACAATCACCTTTACAAAGGAGGACATGGACATCTACCAGGACTCTGGTAATGATCCACTTGTTGTTCGAGCTATGATAGCCAACTATGACGTCAACAAAATACTTGTGGACGGAGGAAGTGCGGTGGATGTCATAATGTACTCAACTTTCAAGCAGCTGAAACTCCAAGACGAAGACCTAGAACCATCAGGACCCATCTATGGCTTTGACCTGGTCCCTATCCCAACCAAGGGTACCATAAATGTGAAGATCTACATAGGGGATGGAGAACATGTACTAAACCTCCTCCACAAGTTTGTGGTGGTAGGCCTTCCATCACCATACAACGCACTCATCGGGCGACCGCTCATGAAGAAGACAAGAATGGTGGAAGCAATATACTGCCTAAAAGTTAAGTTCCCCACCCCCACCGGCGTAGGATACATGTGCGCCAACCAGACAACTTCTAGGTCTTGCCATTTGGAATCCCTGGTACTTCCCACCAGAAGTAAGACAAGAGAACAAGTCGCTAGAACATTGGGCGACTACTATGGTTGGGAACAAGAAGGCTGGGAAAGCGAGCACACCGACATGGAAATTAACATGCTCTCCTTGGGAGCGGCAACTAGCGAGCTCACCCTAAATGAACAAGTTATGGCAGTATCAAGTAACAGCTCCCCAGTGCAACTAGAACTGATCAATAGGACGAAAGCTAGCTTTCCAGAACAAACAAAGGTGGCGAACGCTCCAAGAGAAACCTTCCCCGAAGAAAACAAGCCACAAGAAGTAACCGAAGAAGCCCCCAAGGTAGACACGATGGATAATAGGGATGAGAAGAAGTTGGGAAAGGCAGAAGCAGTGGAGGAAACAGTGAAAGTGACTTTAAAGATCCGACATCGAGGAAGGAACCACTAGGATAAGCTCGACACTTAAGCCCGAAGAGAGAGCACAGTTAATAGAATTCCTACAGGACAATGTGGATGTATTTGCATGGTCACCCTCCGAGATGCACAATGAAAGGGGAAGACAAGGGAAAGACACCGGAATGTCGAACGCCGGAAATATCGTCCCAACCTTCCACCTCCTCCAAACCCCCACCCCAAACGCGTGGTTTGACCGAAACAAATGGCGAGGGAGAATGGCAACTTTATGTTGATGACTCGTCTGTAAAAAATGGCGTAGGAGCAGGGGTATTGCTGATATCACCAGAGGGAGAGGAGTATCAGTATGGGTTGGCGTTTTGGGTACCCTCTGTCAAATAACCCTGCAGAGTACGAAGCGCTGATTGCGGGCTTGGAAATTGCAAGTAGGATGAAAGTTAGCAATCTGAAGGTTTTCAATGATTCCCAAATAGTAACCAAGCAAATCAACGGCGAATACGAGGCCAAGAAACCAAGCTTAATAGAGTACAATAGGAGGGCCCAAGACCTATGGAGCAAGTTTGGCAGAATTACTATACAGCAGATCCCGAGAGATGAAAACACCCGTGCCGATGCACTTTCGAAGCTGGCATCCGCCAACGTAGAAACAACAAGAGGAAAAATATTCATGGAATACATGGAAAAGCCAAGCTATGAGAGAAAAGCTCGGGTCTCAAGTATAGTGGAGGAGGTAGGGCCTTGCTTGAAGACCGAAATCGAAGATTATTTACGTGGCGTTCGACCACCTTTGGAGCCAAAGGAGGCCCTCGCTAGGCAAAGAAGAGCCGCCAGATATGTCCTTATTGATGGAATCTTGTACAAGAAGTCCTTCACACTGCCCCTATTGAGATGCCTGGGACCGAAAGAAGCAGACTGGGTCGTAAGGGAGATCCATCAAGAAGTTTGCGGGAACCACATGGGCGGAAGGTTACTCGCCAAAAAAGCTTTAAAGCAAGGGTATTACTGGCCAACAATGAGGGCTGACGCGGTCGGCCTTGTACAGAAATGCGCCAAATGCCAAGAGTTTGCAAAGGTCCCGAGACTCCCGGCTGAGGAACTCAACGTCATCAAGGCAGCCTGGCCCTTCGCCATGTGGGGAATGGATTTAATTGGCCCTCTCCCAAAAGCTCCAGGAAATTTGAAGTTCGCAATAGTGGCATGCGATTACTTTACTAAGTGGGTAGAAGCAGAGCCCTTGGCAACAATCAACAAAGAATCCGTGGAAGATTTTTTATGGCAGAACATATTTTGCAGATTTGGCTTACCCAACGCCATAGTGTCAGACAATGGTTTACAACTACAAGCCCAAGATATTCAGGAACTTTGCGAAAAATTTCATGTAAAACTCATAGCAAGTTCCGTTGTCTACCCCAAGACAAACGGACAAGTAGAGTCAACAAACGGTAAAATCCTGTCAGCATTAAAAAAGAAACTCAGCGCCAAGAAGGGGAAATGGGTGGAAGAATTCTACGATGTCCTATGGGCTGTGAGGACGACCTCCCATACAGGTACAGGTGAGACGCCATTCAACCTGGCGTTCGGTACAGAGGCTGTAGTACCAACAGAAATGGGTGTCTATACATTCAGGACGTCCTCCCTGTTCAACCAAGAGAAAAACGAAGAGGAGCTCCGTACTAATCTGGACCTTCTCGAGGAAGTCAGAGATGCAGCTCAATTAAGACAAGCAAACAGGTCCCAGCAAGTAAGCCAGTACTACAACCAGCGCGTTCGACATAGGCAGTTCCAAGTCGGAGATCTAGTACTAAGAAGCTTCGCAGCTAGCAGACCCACTTCCGAAAAGAAGAAGATGTCCCAAAACTGGGAAGGATCCTACCAGGTCATACGAGTGATAGGGAAGGGAGCATACAAACTGCAAAGGCTAGATGGGACCCTGGTGCTAAGAATCTGGAACGCGATCCACTTGAAGAAGTATTACCAATAGGTTGTGCTAGGAAAGTACTTTGTCCCAAAAAATCAATGAAAACCTTGTACACATCAATCCTTATTTATGTCTCAAGTTTCATTTTGAAAAAGTTCATTCCAGGAACTCATTTGTACTCAAATTTCACCCAAATCAATGAAAAGTTACACTGACCTGGGCAAACAATAGCCAAGCAGATTTCCCACACATCTTATGAGCATCTTTTTACGAGTCACAATAAAAGCAAAAAGAGAAAGAAGAAAGAAAGGGCAAAAAGCCAACGCCATAATTAGCGAATGCCCGTAAAGGGCCCAATGTCAGCAAGAAGGGCAATCAACAAAGATCCAACCCTGATTTGCAACAACTCTCATCTCGCCGGCGATCGCCATGAAGCGATTCCTGTGCAAGAACGAAAGGAAATTAACACCCGTAAAGAGCCCAAGACTAGCCAGAAGGGAGGTCAGCAAAGACCCAATCCCGAGCTAGCACGACCCCCGACTGACAGGAAGCTGGTAGAAACCACTCCTGGACAAGTACGGGAAAGACGAACGCCCCAAAGGGCTCAACGCCAAGAAGATGGCGATCGGCAAAGAACCGATCCCAACCTAGCATGGCCCCCAACTGACAACAGATGGAAAGAAGGACCACTCCTGTACAGATACAAAGGAACGAACACTCTTAGGAAGCTCAGAATCAGAGAATTAGCATTCGCCGGGGGCCAACCTCTACAGACCGGGTGATAGATCTTCGGTATGCAAGCCTCAAACGCGAGCAATCGTGGCCAACTGCCTTGAACACGACAAAAATAACGCACTGAATTTAAGGAGCATTCAAATTTCGAAATTCAAAAATGGAGGGAAGAGGGAAGTTCAAATTTTGAAAACCCTGATTCTCCTCCCAAAAAGGGCTAAATGCGCAATTCAGGATCTAACGTTTGTCGCAAACTACAATTCAGGATCTAACGTTACCTCTTGTGTCAATTCAGGATCTACCGTTATTGAAATGGGTCAATTCAGGATAAATTGCAAATGGCTGGGGTGCCTGTATAGCATGCGTAGGGCTGCAAATGAACATCGTGTTCGATGAACAGCTCGTGAACGGGCTCGATTAAAGCTCGTTTATGTTCGTTTATTTAGTTAACAAACGAGTTTGAACAAAAATTTAGTGTTCATTTATTAAACGAGCCGAGCTTGAACAAGATGTGTTCAGTTCGTTTATGTTCACGAACAGGCTCGTTTATTGTTCATTTAAGTGTTCACGAACAGCCTCGTTTATTGTTCATTTAAGTGTTCGTTTATATAATAATCGAACGTTCGTTTATTATATAATTATTTATATTTTAATAATAATATGTATTATTAATAAAAATTATAAAAATATTATTCTATTATCTAATATATTTAAATTAAAATTTAATTATTATATATAAAATATAAAAAATTATATAATATTTTGTTCGTTTTTGTTCATTTGATAGGGAATTATTACATTGTTCATGAACAATTTTTTGTTTATGAACAATTTCAGTTTTTGTAAAAATGTTCAATTATTGTTCGTTAACATGTTCGTTTGATGTTCACGAACATTTTCTTAAACGAGCCGAACTTGAACGAGCTTCGAACACTCTAAATTTTAAACGAGCCGAGCTCGAACGAACACCAAACTTTATAAACGAACACGAGCCGAGCTTGAACAAAGCAAAATGTTCGCGAACAAGACTGAGTTCGTGTTCAAGCTCGTTCGAGCTCGGCTCGTTTGCAGCCCTAAGCACGCGCTGACATGGATGACACGTGTACGCCAGCATGGAATTTTCATAATTTTATTTAATTAAATAATGATATAAAAATATTAAATTAAATAATAATATAAAAATATTAAATTAAATAATAATATAAAAATATTAAATTAAATAATAATATAAAAATATAGAAAAATAAATTTTTTTCACTAATATCATCACTCTGTACAATCCTCTTTGACCATTATACTAAAAACACCAATTTTCAAAAATTCATTCTAGAATAAGATCAAAACTCTCTTTCTCACGAATTCATTGAGAAAGATCATTCAAAATTGCAAGAGCATGAAAAATTGCCAAAAATTGAACCCAAAATTTTAACCAACCCCCTCCAAGCTAAACACAGACCTGCCCAAAATTGCCAAAACTTTTGCCTCTATTACCAGTTACCACACTAATTGCAAATGAAAAGCAAAAGAGATCTTGACTCTTATGAACAATTGTCACCAGAAGAAAAAAAAATGTATAATCCTTCAGTATCTCCAAATTTGCCAAGACGAAGAATGATCACTTGTCTGCAAATCAAACAACCCAATTAACTCAAAACTCCATTTATACAGAAGGAACAAAACAAAGTTTTTTATATATTAAGTACTTTGAACTTCAAATAATCAAATTACCTCTTGTTCTGAAAAGTGTCCAGATTTGGTTGAAGCTGAAGAAGGTGACCAAGTTGCTTCCGAGTCCAAAGACTCTGCTTGACCATTTTCAGGAGACTTGACTTGAATCTCAACAACGTCCATATCCCACAATATCCAATCTTGAGTTGCAATTATGTGGGGAATATCGTGGGTGACTGAGTTCCTCCAAGGTGGCAATCCTCCATTTGCTCTCAAGAAGTTATCGTACCATACCGAGTTCTGAGCTTAACGTGAGATCTTTCTTTAATAGGTTCCCACTCGACCGAAAAGTCGAGCCCCTGAGGCAGCGTTTGGGTCACTTTGCAAACAAAAAAAAAAGATCCTGACTCTTTGTTCCATCCACTTGATGTTCTTTGTACCGTACCCATAAGATCGAATTAGCTCTGCTAAGGAATCGAAAGCATCCAATCCGCTAAGAGCAGAAAATCAATTTCACATGAAAATCTGTATAAAAATAGAAGACAACAAGGAGAAATTCAGATCTATCGTCGTAACGTCCTGCAATCCTGAAGAAAATAGGAAAAGAAGAAGAAGAAGGAAATAGGCGGCGCTGGTTTGGTAAATTAGGGGCTAGGGTTTCGGTGGAAGGGATGAATAGGAAGAAGGAGAAGAAGAAAATAGAAAAAGAAAACTGAAAAGAATGGTGCCGTTTGATTTTTTCTTTTTATCATTTTCCATCAAAAAATAAAAAATCATTTTTTTCTCTTTTTCAATGCCATCTGGCTATTAAATTCCAGGTGAAATATCTCACGCGGGGAAAGCAGCGCGTGTTCTGCCAACAGACAGGACCGTTTGATTTTATCCTGTTTTGACCCATATCGATAACGTTCGATCCTAAATTGACACAAGAGGTAACGTTAGATCCTGGATTGTAGTTTGCGGCAAACGTTAAATCTTGAATTGCGCATTTAGCCGCCCAAAAAGTCTATAAATACCCATGCTCCCAAGGAAATCAAACCACTTCCTCATCATCTACTCTCTCCGGACCATATCCCATTAAACACAATGTCTGCCCTCCCACCGTTGCCAGAAATCCAAGTCAACAATCAAGTGATTGGAATAATCGAAATAATAGAAGGGATAGTGGGTGTCACATACCCACAACGACACTTCTTGCCGATGGACCGGATGATGGAAACCCTTTGCTCACTCTACATTGGTAGGGTAAACCAACAAGACCATGTCGCAGCAAACCACCTCATGGCCTGGCTAGGAATGAGGGGATTCCCACTAGAAGATGAAGAGGTAATGCACATCTTACAGCAAACAGCGGTCGTCGAGGAGTTGATGGTGCGAGGCCTGATGCACAGGATACCAAGAGAGCTCCCCATCACGACCGACCAGATACCAAACCCACAGACACACTTGTACCTGAGGGAAGGAGACCCCGCCAAGACTGTCACCTTCACTAGCAGTCGCCTCAAGATGGCGTCGGAGGCGACCAAATCCAAGTACTACAAGTCGAGGCCAACTCCTCAGCAATACCAGAAAAGGGAATAATGAAGCATCGGGTGCAATTCCAGAAGAAGAGTCCACTAGGAACGAGCGGCTGGATTTTCTCCTCATGCGCTCAAACGCGCGACCAGTTACCAACCACGCCCAAATGAAGGTCGTGTGCTACAACGCTAGGGGGGCAGCAAACCCCATTTTCCCTCAGATAATCCGGACAATACGAAATGAACGCCAGCCAGACCTCCTTATTGTCACCGAGGTAAGGGTCTCTGGGGACAGAGCTGAAGAGATCAGGAGTGAGCTAGATCTCGGAGGAATGTTTGAAATCGAGCCAGAAGGTTTCTCTGGCGGCATATGGTTCTTGTGGCAACCAGATGATTTAGAAGCAGAATTGGTAAGCGCCTCTCGACAAGAAATCACACTTCAGTTCAGGCTCTCACGTGATCGCCTCCTCGAAGAACAAGTCGCCTAAGTCCTAACTCCACCCCAATGACTTGTTTGTGTAATCTTCCTAGTGCTTACAATTTTTCTTGTTAATATGGAGTCGACCGTAGTACGGCAACACCATCGGTTTAGGATTGTAAAGGCCCCTTGAGGCCCGATTTTGGAAGCAATTAGATAAAGAATGCCAAGTAAATAAGTGAGCCCCCCCCCCCCCTTTTTTTTTCCTTACTTTTCCATTAAGTGGTGTAAAATAACTAAGGCTTGAAAAACGAAGACACGCGGCGAAAATAAACTTTAGAAAGAACGTACGCTACAAACACCCGCATAAGCCAAATAGGGCGATCGCCCGCCAATTCCAAATATCAAGATAAATATCAGAAAGTACAGTTCCATTACAAGTAGCAGAAAGATACAGAAATCCCTAAGAAAACTATCCAACAACAAGGGAATAAAGAAAACTTGGAAGCCTAAGAAGCATCTTCTCCATCACCCTGGCGCTCAGCAGAAAGATCCTTAGGAGCCTGAGAAGAGGTGGGGACCGTTCCGACATTGGCGATCGATTCATCACCATTTTCAGCGAAAATTTGGTCAGCAATCTCCTTACTCTGAGCAATGTCAACCTGCAAACCATCGAATAAATCATCAGTGGTAAACAATTGCTCAGAGGAAGGAATCACCACATGAGTCACAGTAAGATCCACCACCTCCCCGCCACGATCGATCGCCGCAGGCTCAGTTTCCCCAGCTACAAGAGATGGCGAGCTCTCCTCCCCTAGCTCCTCTTCTGCTTCCCCCTCTGCAGCACACTCGAAGGCACTAAGATCCAGCTCAGGATGCGCTTCTTTGATGGACTTTAGCAGTTCTTGCCTCGCCTCATCCGCCAGGTCTTGAGCAACATCAGCGGCGTCCGCCACAGCAGAAGCATGAGCGACCTCTTTCTTTTCACACTCTGCTATCTAGACATCAAGAGCCCTCTGAAGAAAGGTTACAAAAGACAGCTTGTTAAATACACCATCATAAAAAGAGGAAGGCAATAACAAATAAAGCGAGAAACCAAAAAAAAAAAACATACCCTTAGATCCTCCAGATCCTTTTCCATTTGAATCCGGAACATTGTGTGGGTGGCAGCATCATCATCTCTAGCCTTCTTTAAAGAGGCATAATCACTCGTCAGGGTAGAGTTCTCCTTCTCAAGCTTAGAGAATTTGGCACAAAGATCAGTATATTTTTTCTCCAGCAAGCCGTGAAGCCTCTGGGCATCCTTCCTAGCCTTCTTCTCCTTATCCATTTTGAATTGGAGCCCTCACCATTCCTTTCTTGATAGCAACAGGAGGCTATCATCTAAAAGCTCCGTCAACTCCTTATCCTTCCTCGCAAGCGAGGAACGGTGGGAGGCTAGCATCCTATGCGACAGAAGTGATAGCTGGCGACAGAAGCAAAACACAAGTCAGACTACTATAAAGCACAACGACAAACGGTAAGGCAAAAGACAAAATCCGGCGTTCGACAAAAGCGTACTTTATGAGCACAAACAGCGATGCTCGCAGCACACTCATCATCCTCAAGAGCCTCAACAGTCTCAGTCTCCTTGGAATCTCCTACCTTCAGGCAGCGAGTCATCAAGTTACAGAGGAAATCCAAATTAGTCTTGTCCCTGTTCCTCGAGGGATTCGCCGAGTGCTTAACATGACCATGGCGATCGCCTCGAGAAGAAGCATCTTTGCCAGAGGAACTCGGCACACCCTTCGAAGCGCCACCAGCTGGCGCACCCCCAGATGCCACGATCGGCTTGGGAGAAGGAATAGGCGCAGACACTTCAGCACTAATAGCGCGAGATGAAGATGACGTCTTAGGCTTTTCGATGCATTGTCTTTCGAATCCTTAGGAGGAGGAACCTCGGCAGAACGCTTCTTCCCTTGGGACTTATTCTGCTGACCAGATTTCTTTTTCTCACCCATTCGAGCCTTCACGGCTTCCTTGAAGGCTGCTTTATCCGCTTTATCCATTGGAAGCTCTGAAAAAAGGGGAAACAAACCAAGTGTCAACCCAAAACAGTATAGCATAAGGGGATGAGAATAGTACCAGGAAGAGATAATCGGGAGGGTCGGCGTACGCCCCTCCCCCTCGCTGATCGACAAAAAAAAAGGGGAAGGGGGCGTCGATCGCCAAAGGGGAAGAAAGACCCGCCAAACAACCGCCCGTAACAAAAGCCATTAGACGAATACCAGGATCGAGCTCCTCATCAATTAGCTCAGGGGAAGCCTTAGGAACTATGGCGTTCGGGTCCGCCTCCAACCTACCATTTATTAAATTAAAAACAGTATAATCTACATAATCTTCCTCTGACTCCCCTATCATGAACTCCCGACCTTCATCACCCCGAGCGTTAACAATCATTCTAATACCGCCGAACGCCAGAGGACCAACCGTGCCCATATCCATCGTAGGCATCTTCGGATAGGCATCAGGAAGGGGTGCAAGCCCACAAAGATAAAGACGGGTCCGATGGCATAAGTCCTTTGAGGAATGCCTTACCCGCTGTAAATAATCGACATGTTCTTTCTCCTCCTTAGAAAGATCTTCACCTTTTGGGTCGTTCCTCTCCGAGGAATTTATTTCCAATGGGGACACCCCAAGCAGTCCCTTCACAAACTTCCACCCCAAGGAAATTTGGTTGCCACTCTCGGTTATTATCAGGGCCAGGAAACTTATTGAAATGTCACCTACGGACCTGAAACGCATACCACCCACCAGCCCTCTTCTGCAGTTGAAAAAGAGCACGGATGACTGATACGTGGGGTGTCCAGCCTTTGTATATACAGATAACAATATATGATATAAGAATTATCCAGGTGTTGGGAACAAACTGGGAAGAAGCCACCCCGTAATATTCACAAATCTCGATGATGAAGGGGTGGGCAGGCAGACGAAATCCATACTCAAATGCCTTGCTATAGAAGAAGGCCACTCTCCCATTTTCGCGAATGTGATAAGTCCGATCGCCTTCGTCGCAATTTACAGCTCTGAAGCCGCTCGCCCCAGTACAGAGCCTTGCCTCGCTGGTGCATACATGATAGTCAAAAGACGCGCTGTTTCCAGCGCCCGCCAGAAAGCGGCTCACCTTAATGCCACATTCAGCAAATTTGGCTCTACAATACTTATGATAAGTTTTAATCTGTTCTCTCAGCACACTCGGCGGAGCGCCAAAATCTAATAGCACGGCCTCATCAACCCTCGACTCTGAAGCGAGGCTATCTTCACTGTCCTCATCAGAGTCAGGAGGCTCCACGATAGAAGCACCCCCCGATCCTCCTACGACCGCCTCACCAGCGTCACCTACCAACAAGCCCTCCCCACCCGCCGAACGCCGCTCATCCAGAGGAGTCCCCCTGGCACCACTGACCTCATCCAAAATTTGGTTGGAGCTCCCAGACTGCGACATCTTTTATTTTGACGATAGAAAGAAATTTTTGTTTATCCGGCGAACGCCGCTTATTGCTTACCAAAGAAAGGGAGTGAAGCTGGAGTTGACCCCAAAGCCAAAAGCGCTGATCGCCACAAAACGACAGCTGCAAAGGACAATGAGAAGGGAGATTTAGCAGAACGAACGCATAAAACAAAAGGGAAACCTAAAAAGGCCTACAAACGAATTATACAGAACAAACACTGCCAGAGGCAAAATCACAAAAAGACATGGATCAAAGCAGAAACGAGTGAAAAACGAAAAGTCATATCAAAGAACAGACAATTAGAAAGAAGATGAACAGCCAACTAACACTAGCACGATCAAGCCAAACAAAACCACATCAAAAGCGAAAAATCAAAGGAACACCAGTTAGACAGAAAGCGGAAATCGACAATAAAAGCAAAAACTGGGAAACGAGGAAGCTTACGAGGAAGAAACGAGGCAAAGGACGGAAATGAAAGATGAATCGACGTCGGGAAAGAAAAATGGCAGAGTTTCAACAGGAAAACGGAAAGAAAATGCGAAAGGAAGAAGAAATGAAGCAATTTATACTTCCCACAAACACAACGCCTCGTTCCGCGTGTTAGGCGCCGGATGACCACTCGCAAACAGACACATGTATTACTGATTGAGCTAAATTAGACCCTATTTTTATGCCTATTTTACTATGTTTTTAGACCCATTTATGCTTAATTATATGCTATTTTATTAATATTTGTGTTTTTAGTCTTTAAGTGAAGTGAAATTAAGAAATTGTTATTTTTCACTACTTTTGGAGCTATTTTGATGACTTTTTACACAGAGTTGAGTAAAGCAATTTTGAGCATAGATTTGGAGATTCGAAGTTCGTGTTTGAAGACCATTTGAAGATAAATTCGAGACTTGAAGACCATTGAAGATTTATTTCAAGAGGAAGAATTGAAGAATTGGAGCTTTAATTGAAGACAAGCCATGGATAAACCCTTAAGCTTTGGTATTTATGGAGAATTTATATGGGAAAATACTCATCCCATATAAGATATTAATTGGAATTAAAATCCCAATTAATGACTCCTAAATCCAAGGAAATATCCAAATCCCGTAGATTCCCGATTCTAGTCCTAACAGGATTATGATTCAGGCGCAGTTTTCGTAGAAAAATCATAACTTTCTGCTCAGACCTCCGTTTGAAGCTCATGAGTACTCGTTGGAAAGCTAACTCCGAGATCTACAACTTTCCTTTGAAGTTCAAGACCTAGTTCTGCCGTTTTCAAGTCCAAAAATGCCATCGAAGTCCCTGCACGAATTCAGCAAAATTTCAGGATCCTATTTTAACTTGGATTCTACTCTAGGAAGACTTTTAATCTAACTTAGAGTCTAAGTTAGACCCAAAAACGTCCTAGACTCCTTTCCTACTTAGACTTGGAGTCTTGGGGGTTATTTCCACTATAAATATTTTTGATGTATGTAGATCTAGAGATTTTATTTTGAAGAATTGTTGAAGATTTGGAGGAGTTTGCCCTAGGAGCCGTCGCCCCCCTATTCTTCCCATCCTTAGATAAGTTTTTCTTCTTTTCTTTGGATGCTCACTCAATTCATGAGTGAGTAATCATTTTCTTTTCTCCAATGTAGAATTTAATTGATCTCTTGACTTATATTATGGTGAGATTTTGTGCTTTTATATGAAAATTAATAGGGTATTTTTTAATATCTCTGCATGAATTCTATGTTGCTTGTTTTGATGGATTGAAGCACGCACTTTCTTGATAAATTAAGTAGCATTAGCTAAATTAAAATCTTGAAGGATCTTCGGATTTTATTGTTTGGTAGCAATTGGAAGCAAAGGATCTTCCTTCCAAGGGATTTAAGAATATTTGACCAATTTTTAATTGCCCATTGTGCTTGTAAATTACTAGATCTTAATGCTTTATTCTTGAGTAATTATCACACTGGATCAAGAGGTAATTGTTTAAAGAATAAAAGGGATAATTCACACTGGATCAAGAGCTTTATCTAATTAAGGTAATTTAGGATTAAATTCCAAGCTAGCTATCCATTGTTTTCATAATCTTTAAATATCAATGATCTGTGTTATTGTTGTCAAGAGGGATATTAATTCTATGTTGGAGGGTTCTCTTAATTATTTTCTCAATTTATTCTCTGCTTTTAATTAATTGTTTTCTTTAATTTTCTTGATTGCTTTCTTAGATAGTTTTAATTATTAGTTTGATTTGATTTAATTTTACTCTCAAAATCTTCTTTATTTTGTTTGTTTGTTTTAAGAAAAAGAATAATAACCTATCTCTCTGTGGGATCGACCCCTACTTGCCCTAACTATCTTTAGTTAGTAATTGTTGGGATTTTTATTTTTATGATTTGCTGACGACGGATCTTCCTTCCAAAAGAAGAGCCACCAGATGATGAGCAACTCGGACATCTCGAGCCAAAAGACACAATCATGCTGAATTCTGTTGACAACCAGCTTTTGGAACATGAAGATCAAGATTTCTTGGGAATCAACAAACTTCTTGAGTTTGAATGCTTTGAAGATATCAAACACGCGGAATGGATATCTATGGATCAATTCTTTCTGGAGGACAAGATAATTTGCCAAGACGAGGACACTTTCCAAAGGCACGAAGATAGTAATGCCAATCAAGAATGCCGAAAGCACCTATTGCATCAACCAATCACGGTAGCAAAGATGGCATTGTCATTCCTAGCTATTCATGGAGTCGCCCTCAACAAAATTGGTTATTTCTTTCCTTATCTCTTCTTTTCACTTCCATATTTTTATGCTCATATTCTTCCAATCTCATCATATTTGCTTTATGCTTTGAAATGGTATGATCCACCCTAACAAAGGGAGAAAAAGAAAAGGAGTCGAGCTAATGACTTTAAACAAACGCTTATTGGGAGGCAACCCAATTTTATTTCTTTGCATATTTAATTTTAATTTTAATTTTCTTATTTTTAATTTTTACACTAATTTTTTTCTTTGAGTTTTGCTTGATAGGAATTTATAAATTTTTCTTCACTGAAAAATTCATTTCAAGGATGGAAACTAAGGATGCTCCAGCAACGCCCCAGGCGACTCGGCAAAGCAGCCATGCTGCTGCTTCGCAAGGCACCTTGTTGCTGCGCAACAAGGCTGCTACAGCAGCCTGTTGCTGCCGCGACAGGGGAGCCTTCCGCAAGCAGTGCAAGGCTGCTCCGCGAGGACCTGCTACAGTTGCATAATGGGCAGCAAATAAAGCAGCCTGTTGCTATCGCAACAGATCGCCCCAAGCAGCAACGAGACAAGGCTGCTCTACTGCCGCCACAGCGCACCAGACACCAGGCAGCAACAGCGCACCAGGCCATGCCAACAGGCCTGATGTCAGCGCCCCAGCAGCCCTTCGGGTGGATTCCAAGTGAGCGGCATGCTTCTCTTCTTCTCCTTCCTTGCACCATGTAATCCTATTTTAGATATGATTATATTTCCCAATTGCAATAGAAGTTGGATTATCTACTCCTACCAGAACCGAAAGGAGAGCAAATGGAGCTTAATTTAGACGATTGCAAGATGAATTCAAAAGGAGTCCAGTTTCAGAAGCAATGATGGAGCTTATGCCTGCAAACAGAGAAGCTTTCTTTAACTCTATCTTTTTAATTTTCCTTGCATTATTATGTCTTGATTGATTGCTTTGATTGCTTGCCTGTTCTTTGATGTGAATTAGTTGTTAGTGTTAGTTTTTATTTCATGCATTAAATAAATTACATGAGCATGCATAATTGTTTGTGTTCATCTCATATGTGTTTCCACATTGAGGACAATGTGTCTTTTCAGAGTGGGGGGAGAGAGTCTAGTTTAATAGAGAGTCTGCATGCATCATAATCTTAAAATATGCTATAATTTTTCAGAAATTTTGAAATTTCATGCATATATTGATTGATTGATTTGGTTATGATTGATTAATACTTAGAATTTTTAAGAAAATTTTATTTGATTGATTGATTTATAGCATGATATCTGATTTCTTAGATTAGGTATAATTAGAGTTTGTGATAAAAACATATTGTTCATTATTTTCTATGATTGCCTATTTCTAGATTTTGTGTTCAATCTTGATTGAAATTACAATTATGATAGTATGTTATGGATATGTCAAGAATAAGTGTGGGGGACTACTTATATAAAAGGGTAGTTAAAAAATCTTTTTAAAAAAGAAGTGTTTTCATGCAAGAGGAGAAAAGGTATTTCTGCATACTTTATAAAAAATTTTTAATCCATTGTTGTCACTCTTTTCTTTAACAAAAGGAGTTAGTAACCCTTGGAAAGAGGATAAGAGGCATGAAATTGTAGAAATATTGTCCCTTTAAAAAAAATAAAAAGAAGGAGTCCTTCTAGAGTGCTAGTAGCCTAAAAAATGGGAGTTAGTAACCCCAAATCATGAACACTTCGAGGTTAGTAACCTCAATTTTCTAAAAAAAAAACAATTACCCTTTAAAAATCTATTATAACCCACACGTAAACCCTTAATTTGTATCTGTAATATGCATTCATTTGAGTAATGGAGATAAAGATGAAGACATAAGCTTATGGAAAGAAGTAGTTATAGGATGTGATGAATGGTAAGTGATTAGAACTACTTTAATTATGGTTACCTAAGAATAAAGATGCTTGTTATTTGTTGATCTTTTGAATTGAGTGCTCTTATGATTCTTTGTTATTTTGATTTCATAATTATGTTGATCCTTAATATGTGTATGCATTCAAAGTTTTTGAAAAGTTTAAATTAAAATGGAATTTTTGATTTGCATTAGTTTAGGATTATATGATTGTTTTTAGGTGTTCGAATTTAGTAAGTTCATTGTTTTCTATACTAGTTTGCTAGGGACTAGCAAAGATTTAGTGTGGGGGAATATGATTGAGCTAAATTAGACCCTATTTTATGCCTATTTTACTATGTTTTTAGACCAATTTATGCTTAATTATATGCTATTTTATTATATTTGTGTTTTTAGTCTTTAATGTGAAGTGAAATTAAGAAATTGTTATTTTTCA
>AWUE01022937.1:0-19909 GCA_001974825.2 Corchorus olitorius | reverse complement strand
CTCTAGGAAGACTTTTAATCTAACTTAGAGTCTAAGTTAGACCCAAAAACGTCCTAGACTCCTTTCCTACTTAGACTTGGAGTCTTGGGGGTTATTTCCACTATAAATATTTTTGATGTATGTAGATCTAGAGATTTTATTTTGAAGAATTGTTGAAGATTTGGAGGAGTTTGCCCTAGGAGCCGTCGCCCCCCTCTTCTTCCCATCCTTAGATAAGTTTTTCTTCTTTTCTTTGGATGCTCACTCAATTCATGAGTGAGTAATCATTTTCTTTTCTCCAATGTAGAATTTAATTGATCTCTTGACTTATATTATGGTGAGATTTTGTGCTTTTATATGAAAATTAATAGGGTATTTTTTAATATCTCTGCATGAATTCTATGTTGCTTGTTTTGATGGATTGAAGCACGCACTTTCTTGATAAATTAAGTAGCATTAGCTAAATTAAAATCTTGAAGGATCTTCGGATTTTATTGTTTGGTAGCAATTGGAAGCGAAGGATCTTCCTTCCAAGGGATTTAAGAATCTTTGACCAATTTTTAATTGCCCATTGTGCTTGTAAATTACTAGATCTTAATGCTTTATTCTTGAGTAATTATCACACTGGATCAAGAGGTAATTGTTTAAAGAATAAAAAGGATAATTCACACTGGATCAAGAGCTTTATCTAATTAAGGTAATTTAGGATTAAATTCCAAGCAAGCTATCCATTGTTTTCATAATCTTTAGATATCAATGATCTGTGTTATTGTTGTCAAAAGGGATATTAAATCTATGTTGGAGGGTTCTCTTAATTATTTTCTCAATTTATTCTCTGCTTTTAATTAATTGTTTTCTTTAATTTTCTTGATTGCTTTCTTAGATAGTTTTAATTATTAGTTTGATTTGATTTAATTTTACTCTCAAAATCTTCTTTATTTTGTTTGTTTGTTTTAAGAAAAAGAATAATAACCTATCTCTCTGTGGGATCGACCCCTACTTGCCCTAACTATCTTTAGTTAGTAATTGTTGGGATTTTTATTTTTATGATTTGCTGACGACCGATCAATTACCAACAGTGAGAAGACGGCTATTCCACATCTCCCCTGAAATTTCGAAATTTCAAATTTCGAAAGCAAAGGCCGCCGCCCCACGGTAGCGATCGCCGAAATAGGCATTCCCATCACAAAACAAACATAGCGAAATAGACGGAAATAATCCAATAATCCCAACCAGCCCGCCCGATGCTTGATAAATAAAAAGAAGCCGCTTCGTTTGGTCACTTTATAACCTCCCTTGCGGCTGGGGGGCAATTGTTGAGCATGACAGATTCCAGGCGTTCGACAAGCCCTGCCGATCGCCAGAAAACGGTTTGAGAAGCCTAGGGACGGCCACGCGGCCCAATTACCCCTAAACCTAAGGGGCCCTGAACTCAACCCATCTAGCACACCGCACGTGACCCCAAAGAGACTCTATAAATACCTGTGGCCCTAAAGGCCGAGGTACGTTACACACTCTCATAATCTAAGCTCATATCATCACTACTCTTCCAGAGTCTCTAACTTAAGCATCAGAGCTCAAACGGGGGACTCCTCCCCGCCGTTCTTGACGTTCATCTCAGTGTTCTCAGGTCGCCTCCGGAGCTCAGATCCTTCGTGATCCACCTGGTGACTTGGTGCCCGCAACACACTTGTTACTGCTTGGGCGATTTGAGGAGCTCGAAATACCACTGTATTTGAAGAAAAATTCATTCGGTCTTTTGAGACTGCACCCTTTACTTACTCTTAGGCCAAAGATTTTGCTAGGTGTCAAGTTATCACCGAAATTCCTTCTACCCGTGGTACACCAAAGTGGCAGCCTCCAATGGATTGGGTGGTGAAAATCAACTTTGATGGAGCAGTAAATGCAGCTGGTGGTTATGGGCTTATGGCAGCTACGAGATCATTGCTCAGGACTCAGCAAGTCTACCACTTGGAGCTTGTGCTGGTAAGATTAATCATATGAGTGATGCTTTTGCAGCAGAGAGTTTTCCTGTCGTGAGAGCTTTAAGCTGGGCGAAGGAAATGGGTTTTATGAGGGTTGTTTTAGGTGATGCTTTGAGTATTATCCAAAAAATTACCTCGCCAAATGCAGATTTTTCACCAATTAGAGCTTTTATCGCGGAAGCAAAGGGCCTTAGTTTGTTCTTTCAACAATGATGCTTTCAACATATCACTCGAAATTTTGCCCATGAGCTTGCTCAATATGGTTTGTTATTAAGTGAAGAGATTGTATGGGTAGAGGTCATGCCTTCTTGGTTACATGATCCTCCACAAACTGATTGTATCATTTCTTTATCTTAATGAATTGAGCTGCTTTTACCTCAAAAAAAAAAAAAAAAAACTCTAACGCTGAACTAATTAGAGAATTTTATCCATGCATACATGCAAGGCATGTTCTAAGGTTGTCCTAGAGGTGACCTAATCGGAAGCATTAAAATGGTTCTGATTTTGGAACCGAACTGAAACCTTTGTTGGGAAGGTTCCAGTTAGGTTCCACATATATGGAACCGTAACCGGAACCGAATTGGAATCGGCACCATTCATATTTTAATTATTAATTTATTATAAAGTCTATAATATATTTGGAGTATTAGTTTTCTTAATTAAAATCCTTAATTTAGGGTTAATAAACATGTTATTTGCTGTTTACTTATATATATATATATTTAAACATAAAATTAATTGATGAACTAAATATTACATTATTTTTTAAAAATATTTCCTAAATAAAAAAGGTTCTGGTTTGGAACCGAACCGAACCGAATCAAGAACTAAAGGTTCCGGAACCAGAACCTTACTTAAAGTTTAAGGTTTCGATTCCAACTTTTCAAGAACCGGAACCGAAACCGAAGCGTGGTCACCTCTAGGTTGTCCACCACCTTTACCAGAATCACCATCACTGCCCACCACCATCAGATCCTCCTTCAATACCACCATCAGCAGACCCTCCACCTTTATTAGAATCATTGCAATCGACATTGCCATCACCCTTTCCAATTTCTCCACGTAGTCCTCCACCCTTTCCAATTCCACCACCAATGCCTTCCCAATGGCCAATCCCACCCGTAATTCCACCACCACCGCCAGCTCCACCTTTCCCAATCCCACCCCTAATGCCACCATTTTACGAGAACTATCCTTGCCATCATTGCCACCACCCTTCCCAATCCCTCCACCTTTGCCAATTCCACCACCACTACCTCCTCTATTGGCACCATCGCCAGATTCTCCACCTTTCCCAATCTCACCTCCAGTGCCTCCTCAATGGCCAATCCCAACCCCCCTTTCCAATGCCACCTCCAAATCCACCACCTTTGCCAATTCCTCTACCAAAACCACCACCATGCCAGCCTCCTAAACCACCAATGTGTCCACCTCCAAAGCCACCTCTCCTTTCAAAACCACCGCCTAATCTTCCACCAAATCTGCCCCGAACTCCACCACCAAAACCAGTTACGAACTTCTCCTCTTGCTCATCATTCTCTTTGTTACTCACCATGTCCCTAGCAACCACATTTACTACAAGCATGATAAAGCATAACAAAGATAACACCATAACTCTCTTAGTAAACTGTGCCATTTTGTTTCGGTTGATGTTTTTTTTTATGAGTTGAGTATAAGATCACAATTGCTATATACATCCATTTAATTATATTAAACAATCTCAGCAACTATAACTGGTTTTATCTCGATATCCCAAGTAGATAAATAAAGATAAGTTGGTTTTGATTCAATATGTCTGATTTTATAATCTATCTAATCTTTGTTACTTCCTTATTTACTAGTAGTTAACTAGTTAATTATATGATGGAGTATCTAGCACAGGCCTTAGTGGAAGGCTTATTATTTTGTGGAACCGAGATGTAACTGTTAACATAGCCTTCAAGAATAAGAATCCGATTCACTTGTATGCTGAGTAGAGTAATCATCACTGTTGGATTACATGTGTTTATGGAAGCCCTGATTTTCAACAAAGAAAAGAAGTATGGGAGAAAATTTGTAAGTTGGCGCAAGAAATCCCACAAAGAGAACCATGGTTCCTTTGGGGAGATTTTAACCAAGTTCTTAAAAGCTCTGATAAATTTTCGATGACAAATAACTCAATCATGGGTGCGCAAGATTTGTGGGATTGTTTAAATAGCTGTTGTTTACTGGAAGTAAAGGCCAAGGGTGTTCATTATACCTGGTCTAACAGAAGGGATGAGCAACACATCACTTGGGAGAGGCTTGATCGCGCTTTCGCAAATCACGTTTGGTTGCAGACTTTTGAAAATGCAGAGCTCCAAAATTTGGCTATTACAGTATCAGATCATAGCCCGATGATACTGAATTTTGATAAGAAATCAAAATTCAGAAGGAGACCCTATCGCTTTGAGCTCATGTGGACGCTCCATCCGGAATGTAAGGAGATAATACAACAAGCATGGAGTATTAAGATGCCTGGTTCTGCACCTTTCAAACTCACAAGGAAGATCCAACATGTTAGGGAAAAACTTAAGAAATGGAACAAATTGGTGTTTGGTGATCTTCAGAATAAAAAGGAGGCAGTTGAGAGAAAGCTGGCAAAGATTCAGGAGGATATAGAAAACTCCAACTGCTGGGATCAAGAGAGGACTTTGAGGAAAGAATTTGAGAGCATCCTAGAACAAGAGCAACTTCATTGGATGCAAAAATCTAGAGCAAACTGGATTATCAGTGGGGAAAGAAATACAAAGTTCTTTCATGTGGCCACCAAGAAGAGGAGAGGTAAGAATAAAATTGTTAGAATACGGAAACCAGGGGGGCCTATAACTGAAGATGAAGATGAAATAACTGATGAAATTCTAAGATA
The DNA here is from genome assembly GCA_001974825.2 of Corchorus olitorius. Classification (NCBI taxonomy): domain Eukaryota; kingdom Viridiplantae; phylum Streptophyta; class Magnoliopsida; order Malvales; family Malvaceae; genus Corchorus; species Corchorus olitorius. The sequence continues at coordinate 15,058 of AWUE01022937.1, read as the reverse complement.
CTTTACTGACCTCTATGGTGACTCCTCTGAAGCAACCTTACAAGAGATGAAACAAGTAGTCCAGGGAGTTGAAATGCCAACATTGATGGAGAAGCACATTCAAAGTCTAAATGCCCCTTTTGAAGATGATGCGATAAAGAATGCTGTCTTCCAAATGAACCCTTTCAAGGCACCAGGCTATGATGGGAAACGAGCTGCTTTCTACCAAAAATTTTGGAGTATAGTGGGAGGAATGACAACTGAAGCTGAACTTGCTTCTCTCAACTCGGGGTTTTTGTTGAAGGAGATGAATAAAACGTTCATCGCATTAATCCCAAAGAAGAAGGAGGCAGAAGAGGTGGCGGACTATAGACCTATCAGTCTCTGCAACGTCTCATACAAGATAATATCCAAGGTTTTGGTTAACAGGCTCAAGGTAGTTCTTAACGATCTCATTACACCCTTCCAAAGTGCTTTCATAAGTGGAAGAAACATCACTGATAATGTCATCATGGGTGGAGAGATTTTAAATACGGTCATGAAAATGAAAAAAGGTCGAGGATATCTTGCTGCTTTGAAGCTAGATATGAACAAGGCCTATGACGAAATTAGCTGGAGATTCATTGATGTTGTAATGGAAAATTATGGGTTTCTCTTGTCACTGGAGAAGACTTATACAACAGTGCATTAGTACAGTAAGCTACCAAGTCCTCATTAATGGTGGAACTTCAAAGAAGATTGTTCCAAAAAGGGGATTGAGACAAGGAGATCCAATATCCCCTTATCTCTTCATTCTTTGCCAAAATATCCTCTCTTTAATGCTGGTGAAAGAGCAGGAAAATGGAAGAATACAAGGGGTGAAAATTAGTAGAAATAATGAGGCAGTAAATCACTTGATGTTTGCCGATGATACTTATCTTTTCTTCAGAGCCTCAGGAGGTTCCTGCAAGAAGGTAAAAGAGACACTCAACATTTTCTGTCGAATTTCAGGGCAAAAAATAAATACAAATAAATCAGACTTATTGATAAGCCCAAATCGCGACCAAAGGAAAAAGAGACGGTTTAGGGGCATTCTTGGTTTCAAGCTCGTCTCTAAACCAGGAAGATATCTGGGATTGGATATGGGTTCACTCAGGAACAAAAGGAACTTCTTCCAACCACTGATTGATAAATTTCAATCGAAACTGCAAGGATGGAAATCGAACCTCCTATCCCAAGGGGGTAGGCTGACTCTTATAAAGTCAACAATGGCAGGACTTCCAAACTATGTGATGTCTACTGTACAAGCTCCTATTAATGTTTGTCAGAAACTTGATAGAGCTGCAAGGAACTTCTGGTGGGGTCATGATGATTACTCAAGAAAGCTTTATCTTAAGGGATGGGATCATCTTTGTAAACCAAAAGGTGCAGGAGGGCTGGGGATCAGGAAGGTGGAAGAAATGAATAAAGCTCTCCTATGCAAGCAGGCATGGAGATTTTTTGCAGAGCCACAGAACTTTGTGGTTAAACAACTTAAAAGGAAACACTATAGGAAGCATAGCTTCCAAACAGTGAATCCAAAACCCTCTGACACATGGATGTGGAAGAGTATCCTCCAAGGACGAGATATATGCCTGAGAGGTATTGATATCCAAACTTGGAGTGGAAATGGGCTTTTAATGGACAATGGGAAGCTGCTGATGAACACATAAGGGACTGCAACAGACCAACAACTGCCTGTTAGTGCAATTCTTTGCAAGAGAAGTTTTTTATGGCAGGAATAATTAGCGAATGGGATGCTCCAAACTCGGGAAGCTGAGAATTTGATGCAGAGGCAAGTTTCGTTTTTCGGAAGGACTGATAAACCAATCTGGAAATTCGAAATGAATGGGAGATTCTCGGTCAAGGCTGTTTTCAAATTTATAAATAATGAAAATGTGATGAGGCAGTTAGATTTCTCGAATCAATCAGAATGGAGGAACTTGAGGAAACTCAAACTGCCTTTTAAGATTGTCATTTTCCTATGGAAAATTTGCAACAACTGCCTCCCAACTAGAGAAGAACTTAGGAAGAGAAGTATAATGGTAGAGGAGACTTGTGCACTCGGTGGCACTGAAATAGAGACCATGGAACATCTGTTCTGGAATTGCACTTTCGCAAGGGCCATATGGTTTGGCTCACAGTTGGGAATCAGAACAGAGTCTTTCCAAGATGTCAACATGTCGAAATGGATCCTGCAATGGATGGGAAAAGATGATCTGTAGAAAGAAGAAAATGCTTGGTTCTCAACTGAATTCGCCTGTTCCTTATGGATCATATGGAAGCAAAGAAATGAGGTCATTTTTGGCGGAAAAAACCGAACCCTTGGGCAGCTAGGAGGAGAATCACAAACATGGATCAAGAATCTTAAGAGCCTTCCATGGAAAAAAGAAGGACCTCCAGAATTTTGTGGACAAGAGGGCAAAAGGAAGAGTTACCCCCAATAACATAACTACTTTTGTGTTTGCAGGACTTCCATTGCTCACATCAAAGGCTTGGATGATATTGCTTGAAGTTTTTAAGACTCAACAACAGAATAGGTATGTGATTGGGATGATGGCGAGAAACAAGGAGGGAGACATCAACATCTTGGTTAGATCAGTGGCGGCTAGGCGGAAAAGTGTAGCTAGGCTATTGCTAACAAGGTATACTCTTCAAAGGACGGCCCAATGTGGAGCAGAATTTCTATGGTGCAGAAATAGCTGAGCAAATTGGCAAGCGGCCTGTACTGGCGAAACGATAGCTCACTGGAGCGAGGAACCTGTCAAGCAGGATATTCGGACATTAATCGGGAGTTTCAAGAGAATTTGATTCTTTGATGGTTAGCACCCGCTACTAGCAGAGCTGAGGAAGCTGATCACAGCTGCTGCATAGCAGAGGGGCTCATACTCATGGCCTTGATTAAAAGTCTTTTGTTTCTTATTCTCTCGGTACCAAAAAAAAAAACTAGTTAATTATAGAGAGATTTACATATTTCAAATAGTTAAAATATACTATTCAAAAATTGAATTCACAAGTGAATAAAAAATCAAGTCATTGGCTGATGTTGGAGATCTGCTATAGTATTATCCCTTTTAACATCCCCATATCTCTCAGCCGTATAATTTTTTATATATGAGGGAAAGAGCAAAAAGAAATTACAGAAAAATGATTAAATGGCCCTAGGCCATGATCGGTTGCAAGCAAGTAAAAGATCTTATTACCCTCCAAAAAGAATCTTATATATATATATATATATATATATATATTAAGAAAATACTTTTTGATCTGCCTGATTTTACCGTCAGTTGTCTCGCCTAATAATTAAGGTAACAAATTAATTTCAGGTTGAGTCCCTAGTTACAAATAAGAAGGGTTTGCAGGGTGAATCTCTTGATTTTAGGGTATTATTAAATAGGGTTTTAAAAATTATAATAAATTTTTCCAATGTCACATCGAGCAGGATATTACACGATAGAATTAGGCGGATCAAGTAACATTACTCTATATTATTATTAGAATTATTATTTGTTTCCTTTTCAATATTTTTATCAAAAGGAATGGTAACAAAACACATTTATTGTTTACGGCTTTAGGCTACAAGCTGATGAAATTCAGCTCATCATGCAAAAAACGGTATAACAAACTAACTTTAGAAAATTTCCATGAGCTTGAATATTTGCCAGCTGGACTAGATAACCGTAGCTCCTTAGAGAGGTTGCATTTAAAGGTTGTGACAGCCTCGTTGCCCTTCCAGAAAATGGATTGCGTAGCTTTTCTTCCCTTTCCACGCCTGAGAATTTCCAACATCCCACATTGCTTTCCTCTTAGAATCTTATGTCATTGCCTCGAGGGCTACATAGTGGAGAGGCGGTGCAAGGCAGAGGGAGGAGAGGATTGGCCCTTCATAGCCCATATCCCTACTATACAAATCATCCCTCATGCATAATGCACGGGATGTGGAAAATTGAGCACCCTATTAACAAGGTAACTCTCTAGTTCTTCACTTATTTTTATTAATTTATTTTTATATAACTATACCAACAAGTCAAATAAAAAATTATAACTAATAAATATAAGGGAAAAAAAGGTGATAAGTATTAAAGATTTGGGTGAATATATTATGCACTGACAGTGTATACGTCTCACACATTGTCAGTGAATGAGATAGCGACACCTCATTAATGAAAAATATATAAAAATTAAAACCCCTCCAAAATAAATACATTTAAATTTTAATTGTTTGATAACTTTATTGTTTTGGAATTTTAACTTTTATTAGTTAAATTAATGTATTTGATTTATTACATACATTCAATAAATTTCATTTAACTTTGAAAAAGATTAATATATTTTATGTACATATATTTTATAGTTAATTTCTTTTTTTTAAGGACGTATACAATTCTCATTACATTCGGATCTCTCTTTTACGCTCAAACATTCAATGAGAAATTACAAAGACAAATTACCTCCCTATATTAGAACAAACTAACAAAGCCTACAAGCCCACATAAAGAGGAACGAATCCCACTTGCAACTACATGCAGTGAGACTTGAATCTGAAAACTTGCTTGTACTTACAATTGAATCGAAAACTCATGTGCTATATTGTGGTGAATTTCATTCTTCTTTTTTTTTTTGGCCAGATTGTTAGTTTTAATATATTTAACTTTAATAATACTTTATATTTTCTTCTTTGAAAAAAATGATGCTTTTCACATTTGAACTTTTTATTAATTCATTTCTAGCTTCATCTCCGCGTACTACAAAAGCATTAATAAATTAGGCAAAACTCATTAATTGTATTATAAAAAGAAATGTAGCCCAGGTGCTATATTTATAGTTAATTTCTTTCTTTTTGTTTTTTTTGCCAGATTATTAATTTCAATATTTAACTTTAATAATACTTTATATTTTTAAAAAAATGATGCTTTTTACATTTGAAGTTTGAACTTTTTATTAATTCATTCCTAACTTCATCCCTGCCTACCACAAAAACATTATATGTTAGGTAAAGCTCATTAATTGTGGTATAAAAAGAAATGTATTGGTTAATCTTGTGTATAATATTATTGCAAGGTATGTTAAAATAATTTATTATTTTATATTTTCCTATATTTAGTTTCCTAGTTTAAGTTAGATTCAGGTTTCTTGGGGCTTAATTCTAGGACTATGTTCTAGTATAAAAGGGCTCGTATTGTATTCAGTTTTAATATAGTTCATAGTTTTCTGAATAATAATTCTTCAAATTCCGTTCTATTTTTTTCTCTCTTTCATTATTTTAACATGGTATCAGAGCTAGGTTGTGAATTTATCTTGGCCCCATAAGGGGGGAAATAAGTCAAAGAAAAACGTGTTTCTGTCTCTGTTTTACTCACTGTTTGCCAAAATCTGTGTTTTACTCGACTTCTGTTTATTACACCTTCGCTGCCATCCGATTACCCAGCCTTCGATCTATCTTCCGGTGAAATTTCGTCGCCATCGAATGCTGCACGCGCTCCCACCTCCTTCACAGCGATTTTTGTGCTTCCACGCGCCGCCTGTCCAAATCTGAACCTTTTCCCGACCTCCCTTTGCGACACCTCCTACACCGTTGGATAGCCCATGCTCCGATCTATTAGTCACCAAAATTTTAGCCCGATCCGACCACCGTGGGGCCCACACTCGCCGGTGAAAGTTTCTGCCTCAACGTTGACCAGATCCAAACCTGTTGGCCAGTAAGATTCTGCCACGTCATCCCGTTGACCTGCCATGTCATCCGTTGACTGCCACGTCATCCATCTGCTAGACCATGTTGCCATGTCATCCGTTGACCGAGTCAACCTGCCACGTCAGTGTTGACTTTGACTGTTGACTTTTGATAGTTAACCGTTGACTTTGACCTTCGAGAGCAAGACCACCTTTCCGCATGTTCTCGATATCTGATTCCGTTTTTGGGCTCCGTTTTAGCAAATCTTGCTTGTAAGTTGAAGACGTTTGCTCCGTTTGACCTCTCGGTCCCGTTTTCTGCATTTGATCTGTCCGATTCTGAATGATTCTGAATTCTGTCCTTGACTTGTTTGGTCTCGTATTTTGCCCTTGACCTGATGGGCCCGTATTCTTGATGATTCTGCTGTCCGTTGTCCGTGATTCCGTTGTCCGCTGTCCGTTGTCTGATTCCGCTGTCCGTTGTCTGTTGTTCTTTTTCCGCTCCGTTTTGGTTTTCAAACTCAAGTTGGCATCTTGATTTTAAGGGAGGGTGTTAAAATAATTTATTATTTTATATCTTCCTATATTTAGTTTCCTAGTTTAAGTTAGATTTAGGTTTCTTGGGGCTTAATTTTAGGACTATGTTCTAGTATAAAAGGGCTCGTATTGTATTCAGTTTTAATATAGTTCATAGTTTTCTGAATAATAATTCTTCAAATTCCGTTCTAGTATTTTCTCTCTTTCATTATTTTAACAAGCTTCAAGATTACAATTTTACAGTGTGAAAAGTTAAGAGCTGCAAATCAAACATGTCTGCAAATATGTTTCAAAGCATCTCGAGTAGCATGGTTTAGGCAACAACTCATGATCAGAGGCAGAAAGTTGAGTTAATGCCATGGGATCTTCAGAATCTTCCAGTAGGTTCTATCCAAAGAGGACTTTTCTTTCCCAAGCCAAAACCTAAGGAAAATGGTCACGAAAACACCTTCGTCTCATTCACCATTTAAAAACTTCTTTTTCCCAAACTTTAAACCATTTTCCACCCCTTGCAGGTCGCCTAGCCACGACTGAACATGATGATGACAATACCATTTCCTTTTATATTGATTGTAATAATGCTGGAGCTTTGTTTATCCATGCTGAAGTTGATGGAGTAACCATTTCTGACATTGTTAAACCTGTTTATGTTCCTCCAATTGTTCATTCCTTTTTCCCACTTAATGGGCTTAAGAATCATGAAGGCGTTTCCAACCCATTACTTGGAGTGCAAGTGATTGAGCTTGTGGATGGTGTTTTTGTTGGTTATACCATTAATCATTTTGTTGCTGATGGCACATCATTTTGGCATTTCTTCAATTCGTGGTCAGAAATTTCAAGAGGTTCGATTCAATACTTATCAAAACTTCCTATTTTTCAACGTTCGTTTCTCAATGGTATCGATTATCCCATTCGGTTCTCTCGTCTTTATGTTAAGGAATCATTCAATCATGACCATACTTTTGTTCTACCTCCTTTAAAGGAAAGGTTTTTCCATTTCTCAAAGGAAAGCATTGCAAAACTCAAAGCACAAGCTAATGTTGAGGTTGGGACCAATAAAATCTCCTCTCTTCAAGCGCTCTTATCTCATTTTTGGCAATCTGTTGCCCGTAACAAAAAGTTAGAGCCCGATGAAGAGGTGAACTACTTCTAATTGGTGCTATGCCAAGATTAAAAGAGTTACCAGACCAATATTTTCGGAAATGCATTCAAAAATGGTGGCATAACAATGAAGGCAAAGGAGCTTAAAGATAAAAAAGTTGGAGAAATTACATTGAAAATGAACAAGATGATTGTTGCACAAATTGAAGAAGAGTTCAGAAGGGGCTTGGAGTCATGGATAGCAATCCCTAAGCTGATAACAGGGGCAACAATGAGAAGTAACTTCATGGCCATAAGTTTTTCACCTTGGTTCAACATTTATGGTAATGATTTTGGGTGGGGAAGTCCAATTGCTGTAAGAAGTGGGTCGACAAACAATTTTTGATGGGAAGATCACTGTGTTTCGTGGGGCGGAAGAAGGAATTATTGATATTCAAGCATGCCTTTTGCCTGAGACATTAGATGCCATGGCAATTGATCAAGAATTCATGAACTTTGTATCACCATTTGACTATCTGTCCTAACTGCATTAATTGTATTCATCATGATAATTAATAAACAATAAAATTTTAAATTGGGCATAATCTTTCCTTTTCAAATAAATAAATAAATAAATGCCCTAGCCGCTTCCCCCTCCCTTCCCTCCTCTATAGTTTCCTCTAGTTTTCTTCGTTAGTTCTTTGTTTGCTCATCCTCCTCCTTGGCTATTATTGTCGAGGGGAGGGGGAGTTAGATTTTTTTTGTTTCGTTTTCTGTTATTTCTTTTGTTTCAAAATAAAGTCCCACAGATCTGTCGATCTGTTTGGGTTAAAAAGTCTCCAGATCTTTAAATCTTGGATGTTTAAGTCCATTCAATTTGTTAAGTCACTTTGTTTAGTTTGTTTTGGGTCTTTTGAGTTTACAATAGATTGAGGATTGTTTACCCTCATACTGAGATGGACTTTCATTGTGATATTTGGATCAATCAGGGAAGTTTTCAGATCACTGATCACCTTTCTGTCGTTGGTGAAAGTGTTTTGTTGAAAAAATTACACAGCGAAAACAAGAAGGTGTCGCACATGATAAACACTCATGAGGAAGGTTCGAAACTCCAACTCATTCGGAGAATTCATATCATGATGGAAAATTCTGATCAAGACGTTGATGTGGAAAATCATATTCAATCTATTGTAATTTATGCTATGATCATTGTAATTTTATCTTTATGAATGAAATTAAATTTTCTTAACAAAAAATTAAAATTTTAAATTGTTATTATTTATTTATTTATTCTAATTAAAAGCAAGGAAATGACAAGTATAGCCTAATCACCCTATGACCAGCCCGGTCCTCTCTGAAACTTTAAAGCCTTTCCTTAATCCAAACTGTTTGGTGGCTCTGGCCCATTTATACATTTTGATATTTATTGTTGGTTTTTCTTTTTTCAAAGCCCATTCATAATTCCATTTCCCCTCCTCCATCCCAACCCCCCTTTCGGTCTTCATCTCAATGTTTTCAAATTTTTGTTTTGACTATTCATTCGTGGAGGATGGGAGTTCCCTTACTGTGTAAAGCATCGTTTCTCGACTTTGGTGACAGTTCTTCAGTTCAATGAAAGCAAAATAGATGGTTCAAATATACCCAAGAAAAAAAGGAATGCAAGAATTTGGATGTGTTGCGCAAAAAATCTCTTGAAGAGTTTTTGCGTTAAAAACTAAATGACCGCTTGAGGGCGTGCCAGTGTTGAGATTGACAAAGAGGTGTAAAAACATGAAGCTGGTGCGTGGAGCAGCAGATTAAAGATCAGAGCGATTTGTGGGGACTGGATCAAAGTTACACCGAAGCATTTAAATCATCAATCCCAGACAAGTCTTCCTAAATTTGCGTTTCCAAGTTGCTCTTACTGAAATTGAAAGGAAAATAACAAGTTGATTGTTATTTCTAAGAGTAAAATACGTGTACAGTGTTTGGATGTCCGGAGACAAGATTGAAAAGGAGAATAATACTATGTTAAGGGTCAAATTTGGGATAACTAAGCCCATTTAAACACAAAAGTCCTTTTTTTTTACCATAGCCAAAAATATTAAAAATACCATATTTTTCCTATTTTTCACAAAATACCCACATCCATAAACCTTGGTAGAAACCCATCACATTGGTATTGGACCATTAACACATCACACACATATAAAAAAGAGCTCAATACACCACATACACAAAAAGAGGCCCAACACATGAAAATGGCCCAACACATTTCTTTTCCTCACAAGTGGCCCAACGGCCCACCAATAACAACCCAAACCCATTAGACCATCATATGGCATCAAGACCTCACGTGACAACAACCACCACGCTGCATGGCAGAAGCATCTGCAGCGCAGCTCAAGGGGAAGCCGAAGATGCCGCAGGAAAGATGCCGCATTAAGCATCTAACCAAAGGGATTAATAATTACTCATGATAAGCATTTACAGATTTATTTATATGACCAAATTTTGATTACCGCAATAAAACACACAAATTATCTCTAATTTGTAGCACAACAACGTGGACCAAGACCACGACGCGGGAAAACCTTGTGAAGATGTGGCTTGGAGGCATGTGAAGGTGGGAATCTTGTCAGGGTTTGATCGGTCGTCAGCAAATCATAAAAATAAAAATCCCAACAATTACTAACTAAAGATAGTTAGGGCAAGTAGGGGTCGATCCCACAGAGAGAAAGGTTATTATTCTTCTTCTTAAAACAAACAAATAAAATAAAGAAGATTTTGAAAGTAGAATTAAATCAAATCTAACTAATAATTAAAACTATCTAAGAAAGCAATCAAGAAAATTAAAGAAAACAATTAATCAGAAAGCAGAGAATAAATTGAGAAAATAATTAAAAGAAACCTCCAACATAGAATTAATATCCCTCTTAACAACAATACCATGGATCATTGATATCTAAAGATTATGAAAACAATGGATAGCTTGCTTGGAATTTAATCCTAAATTACCTTAATTAGATAAAACTCTTGATCCAGTGTGAATTATCCCTTTTACTCTTTAAATAACTACCTCTTGATCCAGTGTGATAATTACTCAAGATTAAAGCATTAAGATCTAGTAATTTACAAGCACAATGGGCAATTAAAAATTGGTCAAAGATTCTTAAATCCCTTGGAAGGAAGATCCTTCGCTTCCAATTGCTACCAAACAACTAAATCCGAAGATCCTTCAAGATTTAATTTAGCTAATGCTACTTAATTTATCAAAAAAGTGCTAGCTTCAATCTATCAAAACAAGCAACATAGAATTCATGCAGAGATATTAAGAAATACCCAATTAATTTTCATATAAAAGCACAAAATCTCACCATGATATAAGTCAAGAGATCAATTAAATTCTACATTGGAGAAAAGAAAAAGATTACTCACTCATGAATTGAGTGAGCATCCAAAGAAAAGAAGAAAAACTTATCTAAGGATGGGAAGAAGAGGGACCAGCGGCTCCTAGAGCAAAACTCCTCCAAAAGCTCCAATCTTCAATCCTTGCTTCTTGAAATAATTCTTCAAAGGTCTTCAAGTCTCCAATTTATCTTCAAATGGTCTTCAAACACGAACTTCGAATCTTCAAATCTATGCTCAAAATTGCTCTGCTCAAATCTGTGTAAAAAGTCATAAAAATAGCTCCAAAAGTAGTGAAAATTATCAAATTATCAATTTCACATCTCATAAAGACTCAAATCACAAATATTAACAAAATAACATATTTTTAAGCATAAATTTATCAAAAAACATAATAAAATAGCCATAAAAATAGGGTTGTTTTTGGGTCAATCATATTTTCCCCCACACTTGAACTTTGTTAGTCCCTTAGCAAATCAATGTGTTAGTTAATTAAAAATCAATTTTTTTTCTAAAGATCAATTTGAACTCACACACTCATCAAAGAATCAATTCAATCGTGAAATCAAAATAACAAAGAATAATAATAATACTAAATTCAAAAATCAAGACATAACAAGTATCATCATTCTTAAGTAGCCATAATCAAAGTAGTTTTAATCACTTACTATTTTTCACTTTCTATAACTACTTCTTTCTATAAGCTTATGTTTTCCTCTCTTTCTCCATTACTCAAAAGATTGTAGTGCCATAGATATACATCAAGGGTCATTGTGGGTTATAATAGATTTTCAAGGGTAATTATTTTTAGAAAATTGAGGTTACTAACCTCGAAGTGTTCATGATTTAGGGGTTACTAACTCCCTTTTGAGGCTACTAGCACTCTAGAAGGACTCCTTCTTTTATTTTTTCAGAGGGACAATATTTCTGCAATTTCATGCCTCTTATCCTCTTTCCAAGGGTTACTAACTCCTTTTGTTTAAGAAAAGAGTGACAACAATGGATTTTTTTTTTAGTATGCAGAAATACCTCTTCTCCTCTTGTCATGAAAGCACTTCTTTTTATGAAAACAAAATTTTAATTACCCTTTTTATAAGTAGTCCCCCACACTTATTCTCAACATATACCAATAACATACTTTCTCAATCATAACTTCAATCAAGATTGAACAAAAGTTCTAAAAATTGATAATCATAGAAGCGATTAATAAATAAGATCATATCACAGACTTCAATTATACCTAATTCTAAGAAATCAAACAACATGCTATAACTCAATCAATAAATCAAACATTATTAGAATTCTAAGCATTCATCAATCATAATCAAATCAAATAATCAATTTATGCATGAAAAATTCAAAAAGTTTTGAGAAAATCAAAATTTTAGCATCAATTTTAAAAATTTTTGTCGCAAATCAATTTGAAAAATTGGGGAATAATATATGATCAATCAAAAACAATCCAAAACAAACAATTTTCTATCCTAAGTTCTCATGCAAATAAATAACATATGACTCAATTATTCAAGTAATAAACCTAAACCTATCAAGTAATCACCCCCCCCCCCCCCCCACACTTAAAATTCACATTGTCCTCAATGTAAAAGCAAACAATTCATGCAATAATATCTTACCAAAAATAAAGAGTTAAGGTTCAAGAAAACATACCTGGTGGCCTCGATGAAGATAATTACTCAATCATAAAAGACAATAGAAAATTAAGGTGATAGGAAAAATTAAACTAGATAGTTTATTAATGAAACTTGAAAAATAAAGACATAAAATAAAGGAAATTGAAAATTAAAGCATAAATAACTAATCCTAAGATGCATAAAAATAAATCTTAAAACAAGAAATTTAAATCTAAACCTAAATTGGTTTATGAATAGCCTTCTCCAATAAATTGAAGAGGTCATCCAAATTTCCAATTATGTTATTAAAATCATCTCTTAAGCTAGTAATTTGATCACTAATATAGTGATCAAATCCTATTCCTAAGAGATTTTAATTAGAGTAAAAAGTAAGAATCATACCTGGATTAGGAGTCCATTAACTAATTAGAAAAGGGTGGTCATCATCCAAATCAATTAGGAGTCAAAATCCTAATTGGAAGAGGAGTGCACATGAGAGGAGGAAGGTGCCGCGGCACCAAGGCAATTGCCTTGTGCGCGGGCTGGACAGGGCAGTGGCCTGCTGCCTGGCGCACGGGCTGGCCTGGCGATGCCGCATACTGGCGCGCGGGCTAGACTGCTGATGCCGATGCTTGCCCGGGCCATGGCCTCGGTATGGCTGGTCGAGGCTCGGATGTCTCCTCCTAGCTGGCGCGTGGGCTGCGCGGATGGCCTGGTGGTATCCGGTGCTGGATCTCCGCATGGCTCGGTGTGGTCCGAGCCTTGGCTTGCTTGCTGGCTGGTCCTCGCGGGGCATGGCCAAGTCATGACCGGGCTGTGGCCTGGTCATGTCCGGGTGCCATCGAGCTAGAGCCGGCCATGCGTGGTCATGCATGGTCCGAGCTTGATGCTTGGCTCCTAATTTTTTCTTCCAATTAAATGTCAAAATTCTTTAACTGCAAAATAAAAATTAAGTTAGAAATTAAAATTATTGGGTTGCCTCCCAACAAGCGCTTGTTTAAAGTCATTAGCTCGACTCCTTTTCCCATTCTTTGTAGCTCAAATTGGAAGATAAATGGGATCTTCCAATTTAATTTCTTCAATCATCATTGTTGGCAATGCTTCAAAATACGGTTTGAGCCTTTGTCCGTTGACCTTGTACTGCTTCTGGTTACTTGGATTTTCGATGATAACTGATCCATTAGGATATACTTGAATTACTTCAAATGGTCCATACCATCTCGATCGGAGCTTCCCAGGATTTTCCTTCAATCGATTATTAAGAACTAAAACCTTTTGTCCCTTCATGAAACGATCTTCGCAAAATTCCTTTGTCATGGATGGCTTTGGTCTTCTCCTTGTAGATCCTTGAATTCTCGTATGCTTCATTCCTTATTTCTTCAAGCTCTTGTAATTGCAGCATCCTTCGAATTTCCAGCTTTGTCGAAGTTGAGATTGCATTGCTTTATTGCCCACCATGCTTTATGCTCTAGTTCCACAGGTAGATGGCATGGCTTTCCAAACACGATTCGGTATGGGGACATACCAAGAGGTGTCTTATAAGCTGTAGGATAGGCCCATAAAGCATCTCCTAGTCTCATGCTCCAATCTCTTCTTTGAACATTGACTGTCTTCTCCAAAATCAGCTTCACTTGGCGATTTGATACTTCAGCTTGACCACTGGTTTGAGGATGATATGAAGTAGACACCCAATGTCTAACTCCATATTTTTCAACCAGTGCTTGGACAATCTTGTTGCAGAAGTGAGTACCGTGATCACTGATGAGGGCTCTTAGAATGCCAAATCTATGAAGAATATTATTCTTCATAAATTTGACTAATGTCTTCGCATCATTCTTCTCGGTAGCTATGGCTTCAACCCATTTAGAAACATAATCCACAGCTAAGAGTATGTAATACTTCTTATCTGATGGAGGAAAAGGTCCCATAAAATCAATTCCCCATACATCGAAGACTTCGGCAACAAATATAGGGTTTTGAGTCATTTGATTCCTTTTCGATATGCTTCCCGTTCTTTGACAGCGTGGACAGGTCTTGCAATACTCATAAGAGTCTTTAAAAATTGAAGGCCAATAAAACCCGCAATCTAAGACCTTTCTTGCAGTCTTCTGGTGTCCAAAGTGGCCTTCGCATTCATCGTTATGGCAGAACTTCAGAACTGATTGAATCTCGTTATCCGGAATGCATCTTCTCATGACTTGATCAGAACCGTGTCTCCATAAATACGGATCAACCCAAAGATAATACTTGGCATCACTGATGAGCTTCAATTTCTTTCCTTTGCTAAGATCAGAAGGTAAACGACGAGCAACTAAGAGGATTGACTATATCAGCATACCAGGGTGGATGAGAAACGACAAAAATTTCTTCAAAAGGTAATGCTTCGTTGATTGCAGTCTCTTCCTCCTTGCTTTCAATTCTGCTTAGATGGTCAGCTACGACGTTCTCTGCTCCCTTCTTATCCTTAATTTCGATATCAAATTCTTGGAATAACAAAAGCCATCGCATAAGCCTAGCTTTTGCTTCTTTCTTTGACATTAGATATCTCAATGCAGCATGGTCGGAGTAGATTATCACCTTGGATCCCAAAATATATGGTCGAAACTTCTCCAAGCAAAGACAACAGCTAGCATTTCTTTTCGATGGTGGTGTAGTTCTTCTGGGCGAGCATCTAGAGTTCTCGAAGCGTAGTAGATAACATGAGGCACTTTATCTACTCTTTGACCTAAAACAGCTCCAATGGCGACATCACTTGC
>AWUE01022936.1:0-44403 GCA_001974825.2 Corchorus olitorius | reverse complement strand
CTTCACGAGTTGATGATTCAATCTTTGGCTCATTGGGCTTAAGAATCTCTTCAGATGTGCTAAATTGATGAATATTCCCTGCCATGATGTTGAGCAGCTTCCTTGCTTCTATAGGTGTTTTAAGTGTCAGGCTACCTCCACTGGTTGCATCAATGTAGATTCGATCTTCATAAAACAATCCATCATAGAATTGTCGTATCAAGAGTTCCTCACTTATGTTGTGGTAGGGGCAGCTTTCACAAATCTTTTTGTAACTTTTCCAATATTGAAACCACTTCTCATTAGGTAATTGTCGACAAGAGTTGATTCTTCTTCTGACATCGGCGCGTTTTGCTTCTGGAAAGTATTGGTTCAAGAATGCTCTCTCCATTTCCCTCCAAGAAGTAATCGACTTTGATGGCAGACTCCAAAACCATTCTCTTGCTTTACCTCCCAAAGTAATCGGAAAAGTTTGAAGCTTTGCTTGCTTTTGAGGCATCCCTGTAATCATAGCACATTTGATGACGAAATCTTGTAAATGCTCATGAGGATTTTCATGGGATTCTCCATGAAAAGTTTGTAGCAAACGAACCACTCCTGGCTTCAACTCGTAGGAGAAATCTTCTAGATAGTCAATGCAGGGGGACTTCATCTCACAATTGAAATTCAACTCCCTTAAGGTGCGTGATTGCTCCATTCTCTCGAAATATTAATTCCTAGAAAACAGAGACTAGAAGAAAAATTTAGCACTTAAGCGAAAAATAAAAATGAAAATAAAAATAAAGTAACGAAAAAGAAAAAGATAAGGGTAAAAAAATTCTTAGGTAATAAGTCGTCTTCAATCTTCTTGTTGCTTCCTTCCTTCCCCGGCAACGGCGCCAAAATTGTGATCGGTCGTTGAACAAACCACAAGATAAATCCCCACAAACCTTTAACTATTAGCTGGGGCAAGTAGGGGTCGAATCCCACAGAGAAGGTGGAAACAAATTAAAGCCAAATTACACTAAAGAAAATCTTACCAAAGGGGGATTTTTATAGATTTTCAAAATAACAAAATCAAACTTAGAAAACAATTAAATAAAACTAAACTAAAGATTTAGAAAATAAATTGAGAAAGACAATTAATTGAAAACATACTTCTTTTCCTCTAGGTAATTATTTTGATCAAATAAATCATGGATCATGGACACGAAACATTAATTTGACTTGAATTGCAACCAATTAAGAATCATAAATTACCCCAAATCGATATATAGTCTAAGACGTAGAGATCAATTTTCATTGGAATAAAATAATCCTCTTAACATCTTAAACAACTCCACTTGAATAATTGGTATAGGAACAGACGTAATGCTAATTCCAACATGCTAATAAGATTAATCCGCATCTCGCTAAAACTAACCTCTAATATTCTGATCCGGGTTCCAGCCCTTCCTAGAATAAGCATTAAGATTATTCTTTTCCACATGCATGATAAATCAATACCAAACTCATCTACATCTATTACCATCTCGGCCTATAGATTTCAACAAGGTTTGATAATCCCATTGAACCTAGGACTCCTATAATTAACAATTGTCACTTGGACCAACATTAGCTTGACTCAAGCCAATTTGAATCTAACAATAGCATTCATACTTATCAAGATAAAGTGGCCATCCAAATCTATCAAAACATGAACACATAAGATGAAGTACAGGGATAAGAAACATATTCAAACAGAAAAATCAAATTATTAAGAACAAAAGTCTCACCATAAATTTATTGATCAAAAATACCTAGGAAAAAGAAGTATAAAGGTTTAACCTTTCATGGATTGGAAACTCCAATCCATGAGAGATTGAAAACTTACAAACGGAAGAGGAAAAAAGACGGAGGCGGTTAGCCTCCTCTCCAAAACCGCAAAACCTAGAAAATAAGAAGAGAAAAGTTGTGTAGAAGTTGTTCTAGGGTTCTAGGATAAGAGGGTATATATAGGGGGCTGCCTAGGGTTTAATTTAGAGTTCTAGATGACTTAAACTAACCCTAGGGACGTTCTGGGCTCTACTTCATGTCTTCAAGCTGACCCAAATAAGTTATATGGGCTCAATTCATTAAAAACGCAAGTCAGGCCCAAAACAGATTATGTCCGCAGACTTCAGGGGCATTTTCGTCCATGAAACGTCAGATCTGGGTTTCGACCAAAACACGAAAGTTGTAGCTCTTGGAGTTAGCTTTCCAACACATATTCATACGCCTCATTTGGAGCTCTGGATCAAACGTTATGGCTGTTTTCCCGAACTGTCGCCAAATCCGGAAAGTGTTGAAGAGGCTTCAAGAGGAAGCGACATGGATGTGTCGACGCTGGCTGCTGGGCGCGCGCGGGACAAGGGCCCCGACTCCACCTGGGCGCCCAGATGGTTGCCTTGAGCACCCATGTGGTTTGCTTGAGTACCCAGGTGGGCAGTGTCACGACTCCAGCTGGGTGCCCACATGGTTTGTCTAAAGACCCATGTGTTTCGCCTGATCACCCAGATGAGTTGTGTCATAGCTCGGTACTTGGACATGTCTTCTTGCCTTGAACTCATCTTTGCTCCTTTGCCCTGAAAACTCTTAGCAATCAACTTTATGAATTTGATAAGCATAAAATTGACTCTTCAAGCTCTTCAATCACGAACATGATAGCTCCAATCTTCATCCAAAACATCCATGGAAAATACTTGTGCCATAAATCATCCAAAAAGGTCCTAAAAAGGTACAAAATTGATGATTTTGTATTTTCCTCTTGTCAACACCTATGAACACAAATATAACCAATATAAGGCATAATCAAGAATAAAATACCCAAAAAGCATAGGAAAATGACCATAAAAAGATGTATGATTTTGGTCTGATCAATGTTCAAAGCAAGCTCATATAGAAATTAATTTAGAAGATTTACCGTGCGATCCAACTCTTCGTTCTAGAATTTCAGATTATCATCCTAATGACCGAGATAAGGTGCGAAGGTATTACTTGCAAAAAGGCCCTTGTCAACCACGTAACCACAATTTTCCTCAAAAAAATATTGGAAATGTGTTATGGCGGTTCAATCTTAGTTGGTTTGATTAGTATCTTGGTTAGAATATAGCATATCAAAGGATGCTGCCTATTGTCTATATTGTTATTGTTTTAATCCGGATCATAGTGGAAAACAAGGAGGTGGTGACTCATTGTTCTTGAAGGTTTTACAAATTGGAATAAGAAAAATAGATTGAAAACTCATGTAGGTGGTCTTAATAGTGCACACAATCAAGCTTATAAGAAATGTGAAGACTTGATGAATCAAAATCAACACATTCAATCTATTTTGGTTAAGCAATCAAATCAAGCTCGAAGTGAGTATCGCACATGGTTGACTGCTTCAGTAGATTGTCTTCGACTTCTTTTATGGCAAGGGCTAGCTTTCTGAGGCCATGATGAATTAGAGGAATCAACCAACCAAGGGAGCTTTCTTGAACTCTTGCATTTTCTTGTTGATCATAAAGAAGGTATTAATAATGTTTTTTTTACAAAATGCTTCTAATAATCTCAAGTTGACAGTTGATATTCAAAATGACTTTATAAGTGTTGCGGCAAGTGAGACAACAAAAAATATCATTAATGAGTTGGGAGATGATTTATTTGCTATTTTGGTTGATGAATCTCGTGATGTTTCAAATAAGGAACAATTCAATGGCTCTTGTCTTGCATCACATGAATTGAAGAGGTTGTATTGTTGAACATTTTCTTTGTATTATGCATGTCTCTGACACAACTGCTTTATCACTTAAAGAAGCAATTGAGTTATTATTTTTCAAGTATATATGGATTGATTTTATCTTGATTACGAGGACAAGGCTATGATGGAGCTAGCAATATGTGTGGTGAATTTAATGGTTTGAAAAGCTTGATTTTGCAAGAAAATGAATTTGTTTTCTATATTCATTGTTTTGCTCATCAACTTCAATTACTCTTGCAGCAATTGCAAAGAATCAAAATGATGTTGCTTCACTATTTTACAATGTTAGTTGCTTACTAAATGTTGTTGGAGCTTTTGGAGCTTCTTGTAAGCGTCATGATATTCTCAGACAAAGTCGAGCTGCTAGAGTTGTGGAGTCATTTAAGAATGGTGAACTTGCAAGTGGAAGAGCCTTAAACTAAGAAGTTGGTCTTAAACGTGCCGGTGATACTAAACATAATTATCTTGCTCTCTCCTATTATTGATGTACTTGAAAATTTTGCACATGATGGTTTGAATTCGAAGCAAATGACAAAAGCTCAAGTCTTGTTGCAATTAATTTAATCTTTTGATTTCATCTTCAACCTACATTTGATGAGAAGTGTGTTGGGAGTTACAAATGAATTGTCCAAGGCTTTGCAAAGAAAGGATCAAGATATAGTCAATGCTATGGATTTGTTAAAAATATTCAAGCAACGGTTGCAAATGATGAGAGATGATGGATGGGATGCTTTACTAGTTGAAGTCACCCTGCTTTGTGAAAAATAAAGTATTTCAGTTCCTCAGATGGATGATATGTATGTAGTTCCGGGAAGGTCAAGGCATAAAGCTACTAATGTCTCCAACTTGCACCATTATCAAGTTGACTTGTTTTATGTTGTTATAGACAGGCAACTTCAAGAGCTCAACCACAGATTCAATGAAATTAATACAGAGTTACTGTTGTGCACAACATGCTTGAATCCAAGTAACTCATTTTCAACTTTTGACAAGAACAAATTGATTCGTCTTGCTCAATTTTATTCTCGTGACTTCTCAACGGTGGATCTCATGACACTTAACAATCAACTTGAAACTTATATCATTGATATGCACTCTAATTGTGAATTTTTCAATATCAAAGAGGTTGGTCAACTTGCTGAAAAGTTGGTTGAAAAAAAGAAAGATGTTGTTTATCCACTGGTTTTATTGCTAGTGAAGTTGGCTTTTGCCCGTTGCAACGGCAAGTGTGGAAAGATCCTTTTTGGCAATGAAGATAGTGAAGAATAGGTTGAGGAATCGAATGGGAGGTAGTTTGATGAATGATTGTTTGATTACATATATTGAAAGAAATGTATTTAATGGAATAGACAATGAAGCAATTATAAAACGCTTCCAAACTATGAAAACTCATCGTGGCCAATTGTAAGTAATAATTTTATGTTAGATATATATTAATATATGATAATATCATGTATAGTAATTTTTATATTATGATCTTTTACAATATAGGTAATGTTATATATTGACCCCACTGAAGAAAATTCCTCCCTCTGCCACTACTTAGTGCTAAATATGGGAATAATTTGAATGTTGTTAAGCCTGGTTGTTCCCCCACTTGGAAAACCATGAATTGGGCTAATCATTTTATTGAGAAAGGCATTTCCAAAGCCATTTCTAATGGGAAAGTTGCATTTTTCTGTCTAAAGATTGGACTGGATTAGGACCTTTTAAGATCCCTCATGCATGGTCCTTTAATGCTTGGTGAGGATTTTGTTACTGTAAATCAGTTTTTTCCAACTCCTCTCTCATTTCCTTCCCCATTCCTGATCATATCTTTGGCAATATTTTAGCTGTGCCTTTTCAAGACCTTGAAACCAAGGCTAATTCTCTCTTTTGGAAAAGATCTGCCAATAGCCATTTCTTTATCCAATATGCTTATAATTTTGCTAAAGACATTGATAACAAACCCTTGATGTGTTGGGATTGGCTTTGGAAGTCTAACTTTCTACCTCATGCATGGTCCTTTATAGTTGCATTTTTTTGTCTAAAGATTGGACTAGATTAGTACCTTTTTAGATCCCTCATGCATGGTCCTTTCATGCTTGGTGAGGATTTTGTTATTGTAAATCAGTTTTTTCCAACTCCTCTCTCATTTCCTTCCCATTCCTGATCATATCTTTGGCACTATTTTAGATGTGCCTTTTCAAGACCTTGAAACCAAGGCTAATTCTCTCTTTTGGAAAAGATATGCCAATAGCCATTTCTTTATCCAATCTGCTTATAATTTTGCTAAAGACATTGATAACAAACCCTTGATGTGTTGGGATTGGCTTTGGAAGTCTAACTTTCTACCTGATGCATGGTCCTTTACAGTTGCATTTTTCTGTCTAAAGATTGGACTTAGGACCTTTTTAGATCCCTCATGCATGGTCCTTTAATGCTTGGTGAGGATTTTGTTACTGTAAATCAGTTTTTTCCAACTCCTCTCTCATTTCCTTCCCCATTCCTGATCATATCTTTGGCAATATTTTAGTTGTGCCTTTTTGAAGACCTTGAAACCAAGGCTAATTCTCTTTTTTGGAAAAGATATGCCAATAGCCATTTCTTTATCCAATCTGCTTATAATTTTGCTAAAGACATTGATCGGATTTTATCTGGTTGTTGTATGGTTTTATTTATTAAGCATGTGTGAAAGAACTAATTAAATAGTTGATCTTAATGCTTTGTTGCTTGGTGAATCTTTAAGCCTTAACCGGTAATTGATTTGTTAAGTTAACAATAGGGGTAATTTAAGTCTTAACCGGTAATCTTATCTAAATAGCATGTTAGGTTTTCCTAGACCAGTTATCATCAAGGATTTAATATTGAATTCATCTTTTAAATCAAGGACCCATATTCAATTTGATTGTTTTCTACCATTGGAGAAGAAGTATGTTTTAATTATTGTTTTCTTTCTTATTTGCTATAGATCTAGATTTAATTTGCTTTGTTTTCTAGTATAATTGTTTTCTGTTTAATTGCTTTCTTTCAACCTCTGTTTTCTGTGTTTTGTTTTGAGAGATTTTAAGGATTATATTTTCGGATAAAGTCTACACCCTTCTCTGTGGGATCGACCCTTACTTGCCCTATCTACTGTAGTTAGGATTTTGTGGGGAATTAATTTTATGATTGCCGACGACCGATCATTAATTTTGGCGCCGTTGCCGGGGAAGGAAAATAGACTCATCTGGAGACGAATCCTGGGAATTTTCTCATTGTTTCTGCGTTTCTGATCTAAAAAAAAAAATTCTGCGTCTTTTCTAAAAAAAAAAATTTGATTTTTGCGTTTTTAATTTTTTGTGTTGCGTTTTTTAAAAGAAAAAAAAGAGTTTTGTGTTTTGCGTCAAGAAAAAAAAAAGAAAAAGAATTTTTGCGTCAAAAAAAATTTTTTTGTTTCTGCATCATAAAAGAAAAAAAATATTTTCTTTTATTTTCTGTCTTTAATTTCAATTTTGTTTAAGAACTGTTACTACTAACAATTTTTTTTCTTTTGAGTTTTTTGAGTTTTTTCTAGGAAACTGAATGCCAAAGACAAGAAGTAGTGGTACAAAAGAGTTTGAATTTGATCGAGAGCCAGAAAGAACACTATTTTCACTAAGGAAGGAGAAATCAAATCAACAACAAGAAGAGGAGTCATCCAATTCAAGTTCTCAACCAAATTCTCCTAGATCTGCTGCTTCAACATCGTCACAAGACATGGCAAACGAAGAAGGTCCTAAAACCCTGAGAGAGCTTTCTGCACCAAACGTCAATGCACAACGCTTAACAATTCGATACCCAGATATGACTGCAAACTTTGAGATTAAATCTGGATTTATTCAGATTTTACCCAAATTTCATGGTTTGTCTGGAGAAGATCCTCACCGACATCTAACCGATTTCCAGATTGCCTGCACATCAACAAATATTCAAGGTATCACTGAAGACCAATTCAAGCTAAGAACTTTTCCGTTCACTCTTGTGGATCGTGAAAAAGATTGGTTGTACCTCTTACCAACTGGTTCAATCACATCTTGGACGAGCCTTAAGAAATTGTTCTTGGAAAAGTACTTTCCTGCTCATAAAGTATCAAGTATAAGGAAGGAGATTTGCGAAATCAAGCAACGCCATGGAGAAACAATGCATGAATATTGGGAACATTTCAAGACACTATGTGCGAGCTGCCCCAACCATCAAATCATTGAACAGTTGCTGATCCAATACTTCTACGAAGGACTACTACCGTTTGACAGATCTTCCATAGATTCTGCAAGTGGAGGAGCTTTCATAGACAAAACTCCCACCGATGCTTGGACTTTAGTGGAGAACATGGCTGCCAACACTCAACAATTCGGATCTCGAGAAGACTATTCAAGAGAAAGCAACACCAGAAGAATCAATGAAGTCTCTACCCATTCCACCTCACTGGAGCAATAACTTCAAGAAACAAATCAGCAAGTCGCTGCGCTCACTGATTTATTCAATGCGAATTTTTCAATTGTGCCTAAGGCCTGTGGTATTTGTAAACAAGGACAGTACACTGATAAGTGCCCTTCTTTGGAACACACCGTGCAAGAAGTCAATGTTGTTGGAATGCAAGGAGCATATCAAAGGAAGCCTGAACCTTATTGGAGAGCCGAGCAACCAAATCAACAATATGGGAACCAAGGTAACTATCAAGGAAGGCCAATGAATTATCAAAGGCCTAATTTTCAACAATCTTCACAAACCATCGAGATGCAACAAATAAGAGAAGCTATTGAGATGATGAGAAAACAAATCAGTCAATTGCCTAGTGACATGAGTGAACTCAAGACACAAGGTCAACAAAGGATCCCATCGCAACCAAAGGTACCTCCTAAGGAGAATGTAAGTGCAATCACCTTAAGGAGTGGAAAAGAGTTGGAAAACCCTTATCCTACCCATGCCGCACAAGATGAAGGAGAGCCGAGCAACACCAAAGAAGAATTGCAAGTGCTTGACAAAGAAATCAAAATTGAAGCTGAACCCAGAAAAGATGGCGCAACCACCATGGAGAAAGACAAGAAGATCGCCGCCGACAAGACTGATCCCAAGACTGATGACGCGCCACCTTTTCCATCAAGATTGAAGAAGTCAAAGAAAGAAGATGATGATCAAGATATTTTGGAGATACTTCGAAAAGTTGAGGTCAACATCCCACTTCTTGATGCTATTCAACAAATTCCAAACTATGCAAAGTTACTTAAGCAACTTTGTACCAACAAGAAAAGGTTACAAGGTAAGGTAAGTGCTGGAGTTAATGTCTCTGCTGTGCTTCAAAAGAGTTTACCTCCTAAGTGCAAGGATCCAGGTACGTATTCTATTACTTGTTCTATTGGAAGAAGTGTTATAGAGAATGATATGCTAGATTTAGGTGCATCTTTAAGCGTTATGCCTTATTCTTTATGTCAATCTTTAAATCTTGGTCTTTTGAAAACTACTGATGTGATTCTGCAGTTAGCTGATGGATCTTTGGTTCATCCCAAAGGTGTTCTAGAGAATGTCTTAATTAAAGTTGAACACTTGGTTTTTCCTATTGACATCTTCGTTATGGAGATGGAATATTCGAAAGATCAATGTCCTCTTTTATTAGGAAGGCCTTTCTTAAGAACTTCTCATACCAAGATCGATGTATTCGATGGTTCATTGACCATGGAATTCGATGGTGATA
Organism: Corchorus olitorius; assembly: GCA_001974825.2. Taxonomy (NCBI): domain Eukaryota; kingdom Viridiplantae; phylum Streptophyta; class Magnoliopsida; order Malvales; family Malvaceae; genus Corchorus; species Corchorus olitorius. The sequence goes on along the minus strand of AWUE01022936.1, from coordinate 34,993 downwards.
TAATCCACCCTAGAATTTCATCTCAATCGCCATTGAACTCTAACAAGTTTGTTTGTGTTGTGAGTGTTAAAAGTGTTAAGAAGAAAGCCACTAAAGGATCGATGACAAAGCCTGATCAGATTTCCAGAGGAAGACAAAGGATAAGAGACATTCAACAACGCTACAACGAGAATTTCCACCAATTTTGGGGGAGATTCAAGAAGTTGTGTATCGATTGCCCTCAACATGGATTCAATAAAGGAATTCTAATCCAAATCTTCTATGGAGGATTAGGACTCAAAGATCGAGTTCTTGTTGATTCTTTTAGTCGCACTCCAATATTGAAGAGAACCCCGGAGAATGCATTCTTTGCATTTGAAGAATTATCCCGAAGGACGAAATTTTCAACCTCAAAGGAAGAGCAAGAAGCCAACAAGCAAGGAGTTCAGCCGCACGGAGAGAAGCAAAAGATGGAAGTCAAAGAATCAGTGGAAGATGCTCAAAGCCATGATCGAGCCAACTCAGCAGGCCATTGCCCGGCTGTGGCCCGGCCATCATCGCACTTGGCCAGGATAGGACCGGCCATACCCGAGCTGCACCGAGACACCTGCCCGGCCACAGCCCGGCCACCCGAGCCATCTGCCCGGCCACCAACGCTATCCTCCGCGCCATATGCTCGGCCATCCGCGCACCACGCCCGGTTATCTGTGCCTTCCTCTGCGCAATCCAAGCCTCATGCCCGGCTATGCCCGGCACCACCTGCTTCATCCGCGTCTCATGTCCGGCTAGGACCGGCCACAGCCGAGTAAAGTGCCCGGCCATGCCCGGCCAGCGCCGCATCTTCCGCGCGCCCCACCTGGTTAGGACCGGCCATTGCCGCGCCACCTTATGTCCCTACCAGGCCATATTCGCCCAAAGTCGCGTCACTACCAAGCTATTACCGCCCATTCACCGTGCCACCACCGGTTAAGCCCGTGCCACCACCGGTTATACCCATGCCATCACTGTTGATGATTTCAAGTCCTAATAAAATTCAACTTGAAGTTCTCAAAGCCATCAATGATACTCTCAAGATCATTGTGGAATTGTTAAAGGAATATATCCATAATTCCTTCACCCTTGAAGAATAATTTCTTTAAGGTAGTCTAGCCAAAGACTCTTAAAGAATGGCGCTTATTGGGAGGCAACCCAATGATTTTACATGAAGAACCAAAGGAGAGCAAATGGAGCTTAATTTGGACAATTGCAAGATGAATTCGAAAGGAGTCCAGTTTCAGAAGCAATGATGGAGCTTATGCCTATCAACAGAGAAGCTTTCTTTAACCCTATCTTTTTAATTTTCCTTGCATCATTTTGTCCTGATTGATTATTGTTTTGATTGCTTGTCTATTCTTTGATATGAATTAATTGTTAGTTTAGTTTTTATTTCATGCATTTAAATAAATCACATGATCATGCATAATATTAATTGTTTGTGTCAATTTCTTATGTGTTTCCACATTGAGGACAATGTGTCTTTTCAGTGTGGGGGAGAGAGTCTAATAGGAAGTTTTACATGCATTAATTTGATCATAACCTTAATCAATTCCATAAAGCATTCTTGTGATATCATAAAAAAATTCTAAGCATTTTTCCCGGAAATTTTGAAATTTCATACATATATTGATTGATTGATTTGATTATGATTGATTAATACTTAGAATTTTTAAGAAAAGTTTTATTTGATTGATTGATTGATAGTATGTTATCTTATTTCTTAGATTAGGTATAATTAGAGTTTTGTGATATGATCTTATTGTTTATTATTTCTATGATTGCCTATTTCTAGAACTTGTGTTTAATTTTTATTGAAATTACAATTATGAAAGTATGTTATGGATATGTCAAGAACAAGTGTGGGGGACTACTTATATAAAAGGGTAGTTAAAAAATTGTTTTCAAAAAGAAGTGCTTTCATGCAAGAGGAGAAGAGGTATTTCTGCATACTTTAAAAAAATTTTCAATCCATTGTTGTCACTCTTTTCTTTAACAAAAGGAGTTAGTAACCCTTGGAAAGAGGATAAGAGACATGGAATTGCAGAAATGTTGTCCCTCTGAAAAAATAAAAAGAAGGTTTCCTTCTAAAGTGCTAGTAGCCTAAAAAATGGGAGTTAGTAACCCTAAATCATGAACACTTCGAGGTTAGTAACCTCAATTTTCTAAAAATCAATTATCCTTTGAAAAACTATTATAACCCACACGAAAACCCTTGATTTGTATCCATGATATGCATTCCTTTGAGTAATGGAGATAAAAGTGAAGACATAAGCCTATGGAAAGAAGTAATTATAGGATGTGATGAATGGTAAGTGATTAGAACTACTTTAATTATGGTTACTTAAGAATAAAGATGCTTGCTATTTATTGATCTTTTGAATTGAGTGCTCTTATGATTCTTTGTTATTTTGATTTCATAATTACGTTAATCCTTAATATGTGTATGCATTCAAAGTTTTTGAGAAATTTAAATTAAAATGAAATTTTGATTTGCATTAGTTTAGGATTATAGGGTCTTTTTTATGCTTGAGTCTAGTAAGTTCATAGTTTTCTACACTAGTTTGCTAGGGACTAGCAAAGATTTAGTGTGGGGGAATATGATTGAGCCAAAATTAACCTTATTTTAATAGCTATTTTATTATGTTTTTAGACCCATTTATGCTTAAATATATGTTATTTTGTTAATATTTGTGTTTTTAGTCTTTAAGTGATGTAAAATTGATAATTTGTTATTTTTCACTACTTTTGGAGCTATTTTGATGACTTCTTACACAGATTTGAGCAAAGCAATTTTGAGCATAGATTTGGAGATTCGAAGTTCGTGTTTGAAGACCATTTGAAGACTATTTGGAGACTTGAAGACATTGAAGATTTATTTCAAGAGCAAGAATTGAAGATTGGAGCCTTAATTGAAGACAAGCCATGGATAAGCCTTCAAGCTTTGGTATTTTTGGATATTTTATATGGGAAGATACTCAGCCCATATAAATCATTAATTGGAATTAAAATCCCAATTAATGACTCCTATATCCAAGGAAATATCCAAATCCCGTAGATTCCCGCTTCTAGTCCTAACAGGATTAGGATTCAGCGCAGTTTTGGTAAAAAATCATAACTTTCTGCTCAGACCTCCGTTTGAAGCCTATGAGTTAAAAAGTTAACTCCGAGATCTACAACTTTCATTTGAAGTCCAAGACCCAGTTCTGCCGTTTTCAAGCCCAAAAATGCCGTCGAAGTCCCTGCACGAATTCAAGATTTTTTCAGGATCCTATTTTAACTTGGATTCTACTCTAGGAAGATTTTTAATCTAACTTGGAGTCTAAGTTAGACTCAAAACCGACTTAGACCTCTTTCCAAGTTAGGATTGGAATTCTTAGGGTTATTTCCACTATAAATAGCCACCTCCTGTTGTAGACACCCATTTTTGTCCTGTATCCTTCAATTTAAATCAGTTTGTTTCTCATTTGGCATTAGGGTCTCCCAGGGGCATTTTGGTCATTTTACACTCAGTGGCATTATGGTCTTTTTTGCATTTTCAGGGGCATTTTAGTCATTTCCACATATTCAGGGGTATTTTTGTCATTTCTGCATATCCAGGGGCATTATGGTCATTTTTGCACATTCAGGGGCATTTTGGTCATTTCAAGTTCACATTTAATTTAGATTAACTAATTCATATGTAGTCATCTAAATTGCATTAGAAAAAACCAAAGAAACTTAATGTGCACCTTTGGCATTTTTAGTAATTTAACATTGTTGGCATTTTTTGCACTCTAATCATGTAGTTAAAGTTCAATTTAGTTCATCAATTTAGCAATTAGTTAGATGTTGCATAAGTAGAATTTGGGTATTGCATTTTAAATAGTTTTTATTTTAAGCATTGTCACTATGAAAAGTACAAAAAAAATAGGAAATTTGAAATCACAAAAAAGTCATTAAACCACATGGACATGCATCATAGTTTTAGGGCATAGTTGGTGATTTGGTGCCTTAATTACTTATTCTAATATGAAATCATTCTAGGAAAATTGATTTGCTTCATTAAAGTTGATTAGGTCATTTCTTCACATAGCATGCATAAAGTTCACATCCCATTTGCTAATTAATAAATATACCATACATGCCTTGGCATTCTTTACAAATACTGTTCTTGCAAAGTTACAATAATTGGAAATGAGAAAATACAAAAAAGGATTAATACACATGTTTGTTTTTAAAAAAAGGGGATGCCATGATTTCACACCTCCTTTGCACCTCATTTCTCATATAAATTGACTCTCGTTCTTCAAGCACCTCGTGTTTTCCTTAAGGTTGTCCCAATGAGCAAATAACTCGCCTTAAACGCCTCTGATTGAGCTTGTCGACCTCCTGCATGCATAAGGCTTGTCCAAGCAGAATCCCACGCAAGAGCAAATGAGTAAGATAGACTAGTGACACGAGAATGGCGCGGCATAAAGAGAGCAGGAGAAGATGATCAACACATTTCATGGCAATAAGCAAGGTTCAAAAAAAAAAAAGGTTGAATTCACAAAGGCCGCTAAAGCAAAGTAAACAATTTAGAGAAGCAAACTCAACAAGATCATATGATGCCCTTAAACCCCAAAACCACAACAATGGATCAACCAAGCCAGCAACTCAACAAATAAAAATCAAAAGCAGAATCCAGAGGCAATGACAATGTATATGGTAACAGTGAAAATAGCATTTTGACACATGGTCATCAGAATCAATTTCAGTGCTCCCAACGGCATTCAATTACAAAGAGGGATGGGAAAACTTACCTGATAGGATCCCTGCCAGCTCACCAGGGATGATTCACCCAATACAGCTCACCTCTCCACATCCTCATCTTCAATAACCTGCAAAGAGACAAAAGGGGCTAGCTAAAATTGGGGAGGAGAAAAAGAAACAGAAGAAAAAGAATGGATACAGACTGGATACAAAGGAACCCTCTCTAGACTCTCGGGATTTCACTCTCTCCCTGACACACAATTACCGCCCACTACCCTCATTCTCCTCCATCAACAGATTACACAGTACACACCACTCCCTCTCATCAATCTCTCTAAAGCTCTCCCCATTCCTCACACTCTAGATAGACCGCCATCAACATACACAATAAAAAGACCCAAGCTCACTCTCCCTCTTCTCAACCACTCCTCTCCCTGATATTCATCTCCTCTCGCTCACACTGCACACGATCTCACCCTCTCCCTTTACCTATACACACACTGAAAAAAACTTCCTCTCAACACAGATTCCTATCTCCACATACACACCAAAAATACCTCACACTCGACACACCCTCTCTCGCCAACACAGGATTCTCGGCTCTCTGCCAAGTCTCTCTCTAAAACTCTGCTAGCTCTCATCTTTCTTTTTCCTCCGGACACCTACACACACAGATTCCCATCTCCACAGACTCTATACACACTAATTTTGTCCCATTCTCTTGACACTCATCATCCACATCCGAATACCACATACACACTTTCACTCCATCTCCTAGGCTCTCACCAAAAAGAAAACCTCCCTTTCAAAAACTCTCTCTTCCTCACAAGAGATTTTTACAGACTACAACTCTTCTCTAAAACGCAAAAAGAAATTCACATACAGAGAGAAACCGGGAACTCTCACCTCAAAAAATTTTTCTCTTCCTTGGGTCATCGAAACACACAACACTCATCCACACCCGATTGAACTACCACACACAAAAATCAACAAGAAGTCCTTGAAGAGCTTACCTAGTTGGGAAATTGACTTGTAGTGCTCTTGGGTTGAAATTAGCCTGGGGATTTGAGAGCTTGGGACGGATGGATTAGTTTAATTCGGAAGTGGGGAATTGGGACTTTGGGGCTCTCGGATAAGTCTTGGTTTAGGTAGATTTGAGAGAGGTTTGAGGCTCTTGTAGTCGAATATGAGGAAAAAAAGGGCCTTTCAGCGGTGGTTATGGGTTCGGTGCAGATGACTTTACGGTGGCTTGGCCATTGAAGTTCGAGGAGGCGACGGCAGCGAGAGATAAGGGCGACCAGGCGCTAGCGTTGGCAGGGGTTGCAGATTCGATGGCGACGAAGGGGTTTGATGAATGAAGCATAGGGAATAGGCTTTAGTTTTTGGTTCGAAAGAAGAGAAAGTTAAATGTCAAAGAAACGAGGCTATGGCCGCTAGCAGTGGTGATCATCGAAGGGTGAAGCGACGGTGGCGAGATCGAGGAGCAGGGAAGATACAGTGGCGGAGGGCCAAGGGATGGCGCTGATTTGGATAAAGGGAGGCTAGGGTTTGGTTGGCTGAAGAGGAAGAAGAAGACGTTGAGGAAGGAGAAGTTGATTAAAAGGAGGCATCATACTACTCAAAACGGTGCGTTTCAGGTAAGGTTCTAATCTTTTTCAATTAAGCCTTTTGAATTGTGCATTTAAATCCTGTAGGTACTCAATTAGTTCACATAAAGACCTATATTTCTTTTCGTGTTCAATTTAGTCACTAATTTAGGATTCTATTTATTATTTGATACAATTTAGTCTCTAATTTAGTATTTCATTTATTAATTGATTCAATTTGGTCCTTATTTGTCTTTATTTGGGTGATTTCATTCCATTTAGTCCCTAATTTTAGAAATTATGTTAAGATTGTGCAATTGGATATTTGATTCATGTCATAGTTTAGCTTAATTTCCTAAATAGTTAAGTGGATTAGTAATTTAGTTTATTTCTCAATAAATTGGCAAAAAAAATTGAATTCTAGAATTAGTTTAAATAGTTTAGTTCATTTGTCAATAAGTTAGTAAAAGAAAAAGAAAGTTGGATCAATTTCATGTGCCCTCACATTTTAAATTCAATAGTTATTGCTTCTTCATATTATTAATGTTCAAATTGCTTTTTGGCTCCTGAATGTTGCTAATCTTCTACTTGATGTGCAGAAAAGTCTCCAGCTTGTCCAATTTGCCCCTTTAAGCTTCTAGTTTCTTTCAATTTTGTTCTTCGTCGATTTAATTTCAATTTTATTAAGCCCTTTGGTTTGTAATAATCTAGTAATTTAGAGTGGAAGTAGAACTTAATTGCATGCATATTTACCTGTCATTCATGCGAGTTAGGTAGATAAGAATTGGTAAACAACGATCTCTTACGAGGACGGGCGGGCCCAAGTAAATGTACTCGGGTACGAACTCTTCGTTCCCACTCCGAGATTGGATTATCCCCGAGATACCCCCATAATGCGTGGGAAGGGTCTCGGGTTAATTTCAAGCATATCGTTGTATACTAATTAAAAGACTAAAATATAACCAGTTCATGCATCATCTGCATTCAGTCTTACTTTTCTTTCTAAAATTAAGCATAATCAAGAAAATACAAAAAGATCATTTTCCTCCAAAGAACCTTTTTCAAAAATTAGTGTTCTCTTATTCGATTTTCAAAATCAAGAAATTGGTAAATCAAGAGATTTCAAGGTAAGCATTTTCAAATAGAACCCTTTTAAGTAAACCCAAAAGGAGATTTTGGAAAATAAAAGTTTTAATAATTCCAGAAGAAGGTTCTGGAAAATAAGGAAATCCGAAAGGAGATTTTGGAAATTAATAAAATTGGTAAGTTTTTAGAAAAATCAAATGGTAAAAAGATTTTTGTCACAACGTTTTCAAAATTTCCTTTTCGAAGAGAAAAGGTACAAGAGAGCAAACAGTGAAAGAGAATCGTGATTTGGATTAATCGGCAGTGTTGGATTATATTCTTCGAATTCTCGACATCGTTTTCAAAAATGGTTTTATTTTCTTTTTATAACCCTTTTGATAATCAAGATTAGGAGTAAAAGCAACCTTTAGTAGTAACCCATTAGATTTAGTTTAGACTAGAGGTACTGTCGTTTGACGGGCGTCTCGGGGGTGCTAATCCTTCCCTCAGCGTAATCGACTCCCGAACCCATAGACTCTGGTTAAGCAGACTGTATTAGGTTTAGTATTACCTTCGCCAAGCTTAGGTTAATACTAGACTTAATAATCGGATAGGTGGCTAATCACACCTAGGCAAAAAAGATTAGTGGCGACTCCTCCATTACCGACGTCGTCTCGGCAGGGTTCCCCCGGACCCGAACGTTTCGACACCTGTAACACAAATCACACACCAATTCACAATTATAGTTTTAGATCTATTTCTCTCTTCTAGATCTAGTTTTAGGCAAGGGTGCCGCCACCCCCTATAGCCATAGGGAGGTGCGACATACCTTGGTATTTTGTCAAGGAGATTTCGCCCCTTCTAATTCTGTAAGTACTCTTATGCCGCTCATGGATTTCCCCAAATCCATGAGTAGCTAAATTCTTATACTTCTAATCCTTTGGTGAATTCAATCAATTGATATGGTGAGATTTCTATACTTATAATTTGGTATTTTGTTTTTGATAGATAGCATGTTAAACTCTGTTTTATTCCATGACCTTGATTTTTAATGGTTTATGCGGCCGATAAATTGATAATTTGAGAGATCACATTGTTAAGTCAGGCGGAATAGTTAACCCTCGAGTCTGATTGTTTGGTAGCAAGTTGATGACGTTTAATAGACGCTCAATTGGGTTTGCATGCCAGTAAATTTATGATCGGTCGTCAGCAATCATAAAAATAATTTCCCACAAAATCCTAACTACAGTATATAGGGCAAGTAGGGGTCGATCCCACAGAGAAGGGTGTAGACTTTATCCGAAAATATAATCCTTAAAATCTCTCAAAACAAAACACAGAAAACAGAGGTTGAAAGAAAGCAATTAAACAGAAAACAATTATACTAGAAAACAAAGCAAATTAAATCTAGATCTATAGCAAATAAGGAAGAAAACAATAATTAAAGCATACTTCTTCTCCAATGGTAAAACACAATCAAATTGAATATGGGTCCTTGATTTAAAAGATGAATTCAATATTAAATCCTTGATGATAACTGGTCTAGGAAAACCTAACATGCTATTTAGATAAGATTACCGGTTAAGGCTTAAATTACCCCTATTGTTAACTTAACAAATCAATTACCGGTTAAGGCTTAAAGATTCACCAAGCAACAAAGCATTAAGATCAACTATTTAATTAGTTCTTTCACACATGCTTAATAAATAAAACCATACAACAATCAGATAAAATCCGATCACTGGCATGCAAACCCAATTGAGCGTCTATTAAACGTCATCAACTTGCTACCAAACAATCAGACTCGAGGGTTAACTATTTCGCCTGACTTAGCAATAGATCTCTCAAATTATCAATTTATCGGCCGCATAAACCAATAAAAATCATGGTCATGGAATAAAACAGAGTTTAACATGCTATCTATCAAAAATAAAATACCAAATTATAAGTATAGAAATCTCACCATATCAATTGATTGAATTCACCAAAGGATTAGAAGTATAAGAATTTAGCTACTCATGGATTTGAGGAAATCCATGAGCGGCATAAGAGTACTTATAGAACTAGAAGGGGCGAAATCTCCTTGACAAAATACCAAGGTATGTCGCACCTCCCTATGGCTATAGGGGGTGGCGGCACCCTTGCCTAAAACTAGATCTAGAAGAGAGAAATATATCTAAAACTATAATTGTGAATTGGTGTGTGATTTGTCTTACAGGAGGTGGCTATTTATAGTGGAAATAACCCTAAGAATTCCAATCCTAACTTGGAAAGAGGTCTAAGTCGGTTTTGAGTCTAACTTAGACTCCAAGTTAGATTAAAAGTCTTCCCAGAGTAGAATCCAAGTTAAAATAGGATCCTGAAAAAATCCTGAATTCGTGCAGGGACTTCGACGGCATTTTTGGGCTTGAAAACGTGGGTCTTGGACTTCAAAGGAAAGTTGTAGATCTTGGAGTTAGCTTTCCAATGAGTACTCATAGGCTTCAAACGGAGGTGTGAGCAGAAAGTTATGATTTTTTACCACAACTGCGCTGAATCCTAATCCTGTTAGGGCTAGAAGCGGGAATCTACGGGAATTGGATATTTCCTTGGATATAGGAGTCATTAATTGGGATTTTAATTCCAATTAATGATTTATATGGGCTGAGTATCTTCCCATATAAAATATCCAAAAATACCAAAGCTTGAAGGCTTATCCATGGCTTGTCTTCAATTAAGGCTCCAATCTTCAATTCTTGCTCTTGAAATAAATCTTCAATGTCTTCAAGTCTCCAAATAGTCTTCAAATGGTCTTCAAACACGAACTCCGAATCTCCAAATCTATGCTCAAAATTGCTTTGCTCAAATCTGTGTAAAAAGTCATCAAAATAGCTCCAAAAGTAGTGAAAAATAACAAATTATCAATTTCACATCACTTAAAGACTAAAAACACAAATATTAACAAAATAGCATATATTTAAGCATAAATGGGTCTAAAAACATAATAAAATAGCCATAAAAATAGGGTTAATTTTGGCTCAATCAGACATTGATAACAAACCCTTGATGTGTTGGGATTGGCTTTGGAAGTCTAACTTTCTACCTAAGTTTAAATTTATTTTGTTTGGGAATGTTTGAGGGGAATTGTGCCTACTAGAAAGTTCATTGCTAACAAGGGAATGAATGTGGTTGATGTTTGTCCTTTATGTTATAATAGTGAAGAATACATGGATCATTTGTTTAGGAAATGCTCTATTATAACTAGTATTTGGGACAAATTAGGCATCATCCCCACTCAGAATTCTACTACTTTTCAAGTTTGGCTTGCTGATAGATTAAAACACAAGTATGTTAGCAAATTCATTCCAATCCTAAAGGACTTCTCTTTATTCATGCATTATGGGAAATCTTACTGCATATGAATCATGTGATTTTCAGTACCCCAGACCCTTTGATTTGATTATTAAACTTGCTTTGTAGAAAGCTTGTGAATATTTTTGCTTTGAATGGTAAACAATTTCCTATTCCCAAGTGTTGTGCCTGTTAAATGGAAACCACCTGATGAGGGATGGTTCAAATTAAACTGTGATAGATCTTCTTTAGGTAATCCGAGAAGGGTAGGAGTTGGTACTATTCTTAGAAACAACTTGGGTGATTGGGTTGGTGGTACAATGAGGCATCTTGGCTATGCTCCTACTTTTTACCTAAACTTTGGGCTTTGAAAGATGGTTTGCAGCTTGCTAAATCCCTTAATATTGATAAACTTGTTGAATTAGATGCCACTGTTGTCATATCTTCAGTCTTTTCCCCTTATGCTTATGTTTCAAACTTGAGATATCATAATCTCGTTGATGAATGCAGGAGCCTTTTGCAAAAATTCAGTGAGATCAAAATCCGACACACATTTGGGGAGGGAAATGTTTGTGCCAATACAATTGCAAAGAAAGGAAGCTCATTTTTTTTGTAATAGCTGGTCACTTAACTTTAGGAGAATTTCTGTTTTGGTCACCCAACTATAAAAAGTAACGTTTTGGTCACTTATATATGTGATATTGAATTTTGGCAAAAAAAAAAGATATTGAATATTTTGGTCACTCAATCACATAAAATGATGATTTGGCAATGCCACATGACATTTTAGAAGACATTTTCATGTCATGTGATCATATCAGGTGATATCTTAGATCATCATGCCACGTGACGTGATCGATGATATGGACGTGCCACATAAGCGAATTAAGGGTTGAATGACCAAAATATTCAATTTTATAAACTTAAGTGACCAAATTGTTACTTTTCATAGTTGTGTGACCAAAAGAAAAACTCATCTTTAGTTAAGTGTCTAAATTTGTAATTTACCCTTTTACCTTATTACCAAAAGAAATCCTAATGTATATATACTATATACTATATATTATTTGAAACATCCAATAAAATTATTAAACGCCCCTTTTGAGGATCGATGAGGAGGCTCCATTTGAACTTTTTTTGTCCTTTTCTGTCTTTTCTTATTTGTCAAATTACTAAGAAGACCCTAGGTCAGTTTCTAGCCAGTTCTTGCACTTGAGCCCTTTTTTGTAATTATCAGTTTCCTTTTCACAAAATAAATAAATGTTATAATAAATCCTATCCCCCCTTATCTCTACTTAATTATTCTTTCACACAATAAATGTTATAATAAATCATATCCCCCTATCTCTACTTAATTATTTTTTCACACAATAAATGTTATAATAAATCCTATCCCCCTATCTCTACTTAATTATTCTACAAAATAAATAATATTTTCTTTTAAGTTAAAACAAAGTTGTTAGATAAGATAGCTAAGGATCAGGATTTGAGTTGAGTATTTCTTAATTTATAAAGAATTTTCTATGATTTGAGTTGAGTATTTCTTAATTTACAGAGAATTTTCAAGACTTAGCTAGGGTCTATGTTGTGTGGGAGCCCTTTTTAACGATGTCTATTAATGCTATTATACCCATGAATTACAATTTAGAATTGTAACATTAGTGGGTTAGTAGCATAAACGTTTGAAAGCTCTGATATAAAATTTCTAAGTATAAATTAAAGCTAAATCTTATACTGATGATATGATCAGTCCATTATAAACAAGACTGTTTTTAGAAAACAAATGGACTTATTGGCCAGCCCAAAAACATAACAAATAGGGTTTATTTTAATTTGATAACAAAACCGAAGATTGTTAATCATCAAGTTATTGATTTGTTTTTCAATAATGTTAACTTAGCTAAAGATGCAATTTGTGAATTCTTAAGTGACCACAAATCATTTGTTTCCAGTGATGCAATGTCTTATCAAACAACTAATAACAATTTCTAAATGTCCATATGAAAAAGAGAGTAAACTTAGGGGCTATTTGATAAACCATTGAAATTTTTCAAACCATTGAAAATGAAAATTTTCAATGCTTTAATTTTTTCAATGTGTTTGATAATTAAGGTTAGAATATCACTTAATTTAAAATTTTCAATGAAAAAGCATTGGAAATAAAAAGTAGGTCTAAGGTTACTTTTTCTATTCAACAATATTATTTATGGAAAGATTCAAACATTAATGTTGTGTTTTTTCCTTTTATCAATAATTCTTTCATTTTTTAATTGTTACCAATGTATTTTTGAAATATTTTCATACAAAAATATCAACAAAAATATTTTTCTTACATTTCAAATTAAGTAACTTATCAAACAGTTTTTTCACCACAAATTCAGTTTTAAATTCAGTAGTCATAAAGATTCAGTACTTAATTTAACAAACAGAACCTTAGTTTTTGTTTTAAGTGCTACACACTTTAGAGGAGGAAACAAAATTGAAGCTATTGCACATGTCCATGTACAAACTAATATTTACTATTTATGGATAACTTTAGGGCATATGCTCAATGTTAATAATATAGCATTTTAAAGATGCAACACATTTAAAATCATAGTACTTTCGAATTTTTCTACGCATCAAACAATTTAATTCGAATAGAAAATTGTTTAAAAAAATAGATTTCTGAACGTCCGACGCGCTAGCGCAAGCCGATCCACTTGTATATATTATTATTATTATTATTATTATTATTATTATTATTATTATTATTATTATTATTATTATTATTATTATTATTATTATTATTATTATTATTATTATTATTATTATTATTATTATTATTATTATTATTATAGCACTAATATTTATACACAAGTCTTTAACTATAATTAACTTAATCTAAAACCATAGCATGGGAGAACCTATTTTTTAGAAAGCCTTTCCCAAAAATATTCTACTAGGAATAAAAATCTTTTGCTTCATTTTTATATTAATATATATAATATTTATTTAATATATATGATATTATATATATAAATTATATTTAATTATATATATTAATAAACGTTAGGTTCGGGTCGGGTTACGATTTTGAAATTCCCAAACCCGAGCACAGACCGTTTATTCTTCATCGTTTGGCGGTCCAAATCATCCAAATAGATGAAACCGTTCAACTGCCTAACCGAAGAAAAAAGCTAACAGTTTTGGTCGGTTCGGATGGTTTGAACCGCCTAGTGCTCACCCATACTTACTAGTAGTCTAGTACTATTACTAAATGGGAAGAAGAATGAAGCCAAGTTACTAGAATGAATTAATTTGACTTGCATGACCTGAATCAGCAGAATGAACCCAACATCAATATTGGGCTCAATTCATTTGGTAATTGAATAGAAAAGGTGAAAGAAATGTCAAACCCAACCCAAGGTCTAAACTCCAAAATTAAATCTTAACCGTTCATTCAGAGTGTCAATAAAGTACCAATAAAAGATTGACATTTTGCATTTAAGTTTTTTTTTTTAATTAATTCTCCCTCGTCATTGCCATTGGATGTTTTGTTCTGGTACCTACCTTTTTCTTTCCCGCAATCTTGTCGTGGAAAAGTTCCCTTTAGTTGGAACTCAAAGAGATAACGAATAAGTAAATAAACAAAAAAAAAAAAAATAAAACAGGAGGAAATGGCGATGTGGGTATTTGGGTACGGGTCGCTTATATGGAAAGCTGGGTTCAACTATGATGATCGTCTCGTTGGATTCATCAAAGACTATCGCCGCGTCTTCTACCAAGGTCCAGTTCCTTTCGCCCCTCTCTTGTTTGTGCTTTTTGAATTTACTTTCTTGTCTTTTACAACAGTCTAATGGTTTACTGAGTGTTCTATTAGGAATGATTGGTGGGTTTTGGTCAAAACAGGTAGTACTGACCATAGAGGAACGCCTGAGTATCCAGGGAGGACTGTCACATTGGAGCCTGCTCCTGGGGAAGTTTGTGTAAGTTTTTCTTTCTTTTCTTTCTTCCTTTTTCCCCCAGTTACTTTCATTTGCTTTAATTAGTTGTTTTGGCCTTAGTTACTTGAGAAGTAAATTATTGGGATTTAATTAGTTGTTTTATATGGAAGAGAAGATCCTATATATGCAGCATCAAAACTAGTAATTGTGAGTTCAAACTTTTCTGATGAGGTTGATTTTGTGTCATTAGAGTCTTCTGCTTAAGTTTCTATATGTCAAAGACACCCTTTATTTGCATTGCAAGACTGTTTATTCACCATTTCATGAGTAAAATGTGATGTTTTCCATGTAATTTATCTTGCTTGGATAGCATGCATTTGTAGACTTCATTATTTATTTTGCTTTGCTTTTTATGCCCAATTATCGAATGAGCCGATGTGAACTAAATAGTTCATCAATTTTGTGAGGTTATAGTGGGGAGCTGCGTACAAGATATCCAATGAAGAAGATAAAGAAACTGCCATAACGGTATGGTCCTGATGGTGAATATCTTGGAATGTATTCATAGTATATATTGTTTCCCAAATTTTCTCCATTACTGGCCCATCCATCGTTCACGTATAGAAATGTTTTGATATGTTAATGTATTTTCATATTCTTATCATTGCCAAAGGTATTTTACTGCTCTACCTCAAATGATTTTTAAGGATGGCCATTGGTACCATCGATTTTTTAAGATTAGTTAGGGACTTCGCTCCACTTGTTCTCCCATTTAATTCAGAAAGGAATTGATATCAACCTTTTGTGGCCTTTGACCATAAATTACCATGGTTTTGCATTATCTGAATAGCCTGGGAAATAGAAATTGGAGTGTTTTGGATGATTGAATGTTGACAAACAGGTTGGTTTTGAGCATAACAATGGCCATATTCATTAATTTATTCCCATTTCTGGATAGCCTGGATCCTTGACATCTCAGTTGGTGATCTGAAGCTTTGCATGGTATATATCCCTTCCTTCTTAATGTCACTCTCATAGTTGTTTTTTTTTTTTTTTTTTTTTTGGTTACTGAATTTCTTTTTAATGTCATTAGGAGTTGAAGATAAGTCTACATCCAGAGATTTATGAGTAGGTCTACCTCTTGATTTGCTGCTGGATCCATGGGCTGGAAATAAGACTCTTTTAGATAAATGCTATGTTGCTAAAGTTTAGTTAGTAATACATATATAGTTAACCAGCATTACTTAGTTTATCTAGCTACACTTAAGGCTTCCTTTCCCCTATTAGCATCTTTGCAAAAAAAAGTTTTAAATAAATCCCCTTCAAGTTTTATCATCTTAATCTGCTTTCATTCAAACCTGCCATTCTTTTTTCTGTTTTTGTCCCTACATTTTCTTAGTCTCTGTTTGATCATTGTTGTTATTATACACTTGTTTGTTATTACAATGCTCTCAATTGTTTTTTTCTTTCACTTAATCTGAATTTTATTTGCGTTGGCTTGCCTATTACTTAATTTTTCATCAGTTTGTGATCACTATTTCACTCTTCCTTCTACTTTGTAATGATCTGCAGTATTTAGAAGTCAGGGAAAAGCAGTATGACAAGAAAGCTTATCTTGATTTCTTCACTGTGAGTTTGAATGTGTATGTGTAAATAAAGATTCGGTATTTATATGTAGCTTATTTCATTGATGTTATTTCTACTGAAACTTGTTTCAGGATCCGGCAGCTACAACTCCAGCCATTTCTGGGGTAATGGTGTAAGTGCTGTTTTCTCAAAGAACTTCTTTCTTACATTATTATTGAAGATAACCAAGATTTTACACTGACACCATCTTTTCAGGTACATAGCATCTCCTGACAAGAAGCTTAATAAGAACTATTTGGGGCCTGCTTCTGTTGAAGAGATCGCCAAGTATATTACTTCTATTGATGTGTTTTAGTTTAAGCAATGCTTCTTCTATCTCTGTTGTGGTTTCACATAATCCTGCTTAGTCCTTAATTGGTCTGTGCTGGTGTAATTTTTAGACATCTCTCATCCCCTACCCCTCTTTCGATGCGAAGGACCTAGCTGAACTTAGAGCTCTTTTGGAACATGTGAACACATATTAAAAGCTGAGACACAATCCTTAGGGGTGCATTATTAGGTTAATGAAATGTTCTAATAATTTAACATAATTTGTACTTGCTTTATTAACTAGAAATGGAGATGGAGATTTCCTATAAAACATGTCCTAAAATCATGTTGTAGCTAAATTCTTCCAATAAAGAGAAATTCCCTCTCCGAAAAAACAGTTTTTGCCGTTGGTTTAGCATTGATAATTTTCTGGATCATATTTCTTGATCAGCATCCTATGTGAGTCTCTAGGTAAATCCTGTTATTTCTGGCACTTATACCCAATTCTGATTCGTTATTTCCTCATTTCTTACCCCTTCATGTGCAGACAAATTGTTCATGCAGAAGGCCCCTCGGGACCAAACAGAGACTACCTCTTCCAACTGGAAAAGGCTCTTATTCAAATTGGTGAGGCTCTTTTCAGTTTTCCAGTAGCCCCTGTACTTATTTTTGCACTCGTTACTCCAACTATTTGTTTGACCTTTTGCTTAAATAATATTTACGGTCACTGCTACACTTACCATTTCTTTTTTCTGGATTTTCAGGCTGTAAAGATGAACATGTAATGGATCTTGCAGACGAAGTGAGGCGCATTCTTTCAAAAGGGGAGCTAATTGCATCATGATGCAAAAATGGGGTCTAAACAAATTAAAATGAGAAACTCGGGGCAGCATTATAGATGTTGGCATCAGCACAATTCTATATGGAGTGACCTATTCCTACATGTTTGCTCAGGATTGGGATGCCGAAACGTTGATTTCACCTAGTGTGGGATACAGTCATCCCAATACAACAACAATAAACTCTTTCTACACAGGCAAACAGTGTCCAGAAAAGGATGTATCCATTATTCTTTTCCCTTTTTTTTTTTTTTATAATGTGGATATTTGTTCACTATCAAACCTGAACTGTTCTTGATGACGAAATGGGAGGCTTTTGATTATTTAAAGCTATCTTAGCATTTGATTTGGTGTCCCATTATATTATAATAATATTATATATATAATAAGGGATTTGTTTCTGAAAGCTTATTACGTTATCTGTAAGCAAATCCTGGTGCAATCCACTATGATCAGCGGCTACTCGTTTATGTGCTTAGAATGGTAAGTGATGAGTCATCCCCAATAGCGGGAACTTGTCGTTTCTTAAAAAGAAAAGAAAATTAACAATTTCATGTGCCTGTAATAGTGTTGAACAGCAAACATTGCGTCAAGATTGTGAAACTTATTATACTCAGTTGATACAGTTGTAATCTCAGAAACCCTTTGTTGAATTGCTCTATAGTTATGTTCAACTTGTTCACATTTTTCCACCACTTTGAAGCAACTTGTCAAAATGGAACAATCCAGCAGCGAATCATCTGTTTCCATTACATGGAAAGGGGAACCATTTATAATTATTATTAAGATTATAGATGCAGGAAATACCCAATCTTGTGTGGAGCTGATCGAGTTGATCTTGCTGATTTTGTAGTGGATTTTGGAAAGTTTACTCCTTACTAGTTTTAGGTTGTTGTAACTTGTAAAGTCCTTTTCCCCTTATCAATTTTCTGCCAATTTTCATGGTGTGTTAGGCATTTTCTTGCTTGTAGATTATGTTTTCTCTCGGCAAAGGTTGCATCTCAATATCGTTTGAGAGACCAGACCAAGCCATCTAAGTTAAAGATTTTTTGGACTTGAAACAAAGCAAAAGACAGAAGAAAGATGAAGAAATAAAAACTGTTTGCTGTCCCTTTTTCCTTCAAAGTTAGGCAACTCTAAACGAAGGAAGCACAAGATTTCTCATCATCATTAATTACAAACTTAATACGAAACTCTTTGGTACAAAGCAAAAAAACATATTTCCCAATTCTCATACCAAACTGAAAACAATCTTATAGCCACTTTATCAGTCACATGACATGGTTTGGTCTTATTTTGGGATATCAATATATCCTGATGATCAGCAGATGTTTGGCACAGAAAGAGCAAATTATCTCATAAGCCATAAGAACTAATAACATATATATAGTTCTTGAGGAAATGGATTTTTGCCATCAACAAACTAATTAGTATTTGGGTTAACAGGTTAAATAGTTTATATGGATGGTGATATTTATGAACTTAATTAATTACTACCCTTATATATTTTGTAAAGTTAATCATGTCTAAGAATTTGCATTGACTCTCAATAGGTCATATGGGCTCCAGCTGCTGCTAATCATGGCTTCCAAGTCTGCTCCATATATCAATAATTGCTTTTAATTTGTCATCCATAGTCGGTCAAGTAATCAGCTTAACATAATAAATATTATTATCATTATCATATACTCCATAAACCAGCATTTGGCACAATGATTGGTGTATATATGTTCCCTTCTACTAAATTAAAAATAAAGATAAGGTTCTGGATGTTGCAATTATTTGCAAAACAAAACAAAACACTAAACTCTTATTTCTATTCTTAACTAAAGGTAGCATTTGGTGTATTGATATCCATGTCTTCATCTTCATGTTTGATAGGTCTGAGAGAAGAACCAATAACTAAGCAGAAAATTAAGGAGACTATAATTTCTGCAAGTCATCAAACTTTGCTCCCATAACCACCGCCTCCGCCATAATCATTATCATCACTGTCATTATCTTTTATCAATATTGTTATCACATCTTTTTGGATATATATCACCATCATCCTGCTTGTAGGTTAAAGGCTATTGGGCATTTGGGAAAGCAAAAGAATTGGTTGCAGAGCAATGCTAGCTTAGTGAATCAATTAAGTTCCTTTAACTTGTTCATGTTTCCATGAATTAAATATTAATTAAGGATTTTTATAAGGATAAAACCATTGAGATTATTTGAATAACAACAATTACTTGATGGGAATCTTGATAGTGTTCCTTGACACAGATCTTTTTCACTTAGGTGTGAAATATTAAAATCACTTACCAACTTTGCCTACTTAAGCACCAATATATCAGATACCAAAGGGTGAATGTGGAACCAACTTACAGATTCCAAAAGAATCAGAATTTAGATGATGATGTTTGCCCATTTTGTTCAAAAAGGCAGCTGATATCACCATGTTAATCAATTATTACTAATATCCTCCAAAAAAAAAAAAAACTGATATCACCATGTTGAGTTTTCCAGGAAATGATTTACTGTTCAGATAGAAAAACAGGACAGGCACATAGATTCCACTGCTAGACATAATGACATAAATATTGGTTCTTACTATTAAGGGGACATGTTCTTGTGGCCTGTCTATGACCCTGCTTGCTCAAATTTGGAGAAGTTCATAAAATGATGTCACAATAATTAAGCTCACAACTTCCTGGAAGATATAATAGCAGCAATGTCAACATCCCCAAAGTTTAAACAGTTTCAAGTTAAGATCAGAAGAGATATTTCAGGCAGGGCAATCAAAATTCCAATTCCTGTTTAGACTTTGTTATATATTTGGGGTGAAGAGATAAAGAACAAGTTCAACCAAAAAAGAACAGAAAAAAGGTAATTGGTCTCTTTTTCCAGATTGTTTGACTTGGGACTAAGAAAATGACCAAGTAAACACGAGTCAGATTCCTTAAAATATGTCATAATCAAACTAAGATGTATGCCTAAGGCTAGGAACCCTGATATATCAACTTTTTTTAAGTAGGATTTAGAGATAATTATTCTAATTCTTTACAAATTATATAAATATATATAAACTAGTATGTAGTTCCTTTGTTAGGCTGCTGCTTAAGAATACATGCATGCAGCTGAGTTCGTGTTGGACTAAAATTATTCTCTACTTTTCTTGTTGGTGTTATCCACTCCATTCTATATAGGGTGATTAGGAACTAACTTTGCCTACTTCTCCACTTCTTCCTCCGCCTATAAATAGAAATCCCTCTGCAATTCATTGTCTTACTTTTAAAATCGATTTGCTAACCATTACTTGTATTATAATTACTTGGTCATGTATACACTTCATGTCTTATTCAAGCTAGGCCAAAAGTATTGAATTAATTAAGTGTCATTGTACCATAAAAGAAATTAGTGTATCAATGTCACATGTAAAATTAAAATCCAGCTAACTAATACTTATATGGCACCACCATATGTCACATGTAAATTAAAGCATAACTAAGGTTATCTCCTTTATATTACTTTATAGACATGCTCTTGTATTATGTTTCAATGTGTAACGTAATCAATTAAGAACCGATACATGTAAAAAAAAATCAAGTAATCGATACATTATTATTATATAACTAAAATTGATCATGTATAAGCTATCATGACTCTTAACTAATATAATCAAACATCAAATAACTCAAAATTTGTCTCATTATCCATGTATAGGTTTGTGACGTTTAAATCTGTCTGAATTATCGTTATATTAGAATTAATTTTTGGGAGAGCCGCCCACATAGGGTTGGTGTTTTGTTTATTAGATCTTAACTAGGAAGTAAATTTGGAAAAGAAAAGCATATCTAAAGATTTGAGGTTGATTAGGTTAGGGTTTCTATCATTGGGCTAAAAAAGAGAGGCATATTAAGAATAAAAATTATGCTTAGGAGAAGGTTCCATCCATGATAACATGGGATATCCATTGGCCAAATTGGAGTGTCATTTTCCATGATTCGTAAGGCATCAAAAAAAATTATAAACAAGGAGAGTATTGCCCTATTCCCATTAGTAAGTTAGGAATCCACCGCAAGATTCCACCAACTTTGTTTTCTCGTTGGATTCCAATCATCAAAGCACCATTGCTTTCTCTTCCCCCACATGTGTTTTTATTACACTCATCTTGAACAATTTATTATATTGGTTTGTTTTTTCATTAATTACCCAACTCAAAATTTAAATGAGAATCTATTCAAAGAAAATTACTTCATATATATAGTTCATTAATGTATAGTTAAATATACTAACTCGATTATTATAGATGATGATATATCCAAATATTGTTTAAACATTATTTATAATAAATGGAGAATTAATATATCTACTAGCCCAGAGATTATTCAACCCACATACTTGCAATTTGCTAAGCAATGCAACCTGATTTTGTCTATTGTTCAAACTGATTGCAGCACTAGTTATTATATAATGAATTACATGAATGAATTAAATTGCCCTCAAGAGAAGTTAGAAAGTACATTTTCTGAATATTATTAATTACAAATTTAAAACCTATAATTGAAAAATTACTAATTAACTTTTTGGAAGTCTGTAATACAAAACAACTACTAGTAGATAAAATGATTTTGTCATTTTTTTCAATTTATACTCCATTTCTAAGTTTGTAGCCATCGATGTTACCTACCAAACAAAGGCATGCTCAGGAAGACCATGTAATTCTCCGGAAAGGATCAATATAAACCCTCTAATCGTTTCTACTAGGCCAATATATATCATACAAGTGTCAATTAGAGAAATTTACCATCTGTCGAGCATTGAGAACATCTACGTTAACTTTTTACTATTTTTGTACACAGTGAACATATATTCTCTTTAGATTCTCCTTCTTGGCTAAACATAGGATTCTTGATTAAGATTTAAATGTTTTTAGTGATATATATATGGGGCAAATTATACAATACACCGTCAGTGGAGTTTAGCAGACTACACAAGCGGGTCTTGAAGGGTGACATATGTCCTATAGGGACTAGATTGAAATATTTAAAACTTAATTAATTAAAAAAAATAGACATGTGTCAAATCCACAACCTGCTTGTGAAGTCCAAAATTTACATCGCCGGTGTATCAAATAATTATCCATATATAAAAGGGGAAAATCAAATCTAATTCTTGGGGTCGCGCAAGTATGTGATGCTTGTGTGCTTTTTTTATAGAATTAATCCTTATTTTCATGTGCGTTGAACGTGATTCAATATATATGTTTAAATTAAATGAAAATTAATATCTTAAGTATACTACTAATTTTGTCCTAAAGAATCCTAGAGCTGGTAAAATTTGACTCGAGTGTGGCTACCCGACCAGCTGAAACCAAAATTGATCCAACCTTATTTAACCAAAAATTCACTCAATCCGAAATCGAAACGACCCGGACCCAAAATTACTCGAACCCGATCAAACCGAGAAATTAACCTGAAAATAATTACCCGACTATATTTAAATGACCTGAATCCAAAAAGACCTGAATCAGAAAATTCGAAGCTCAAACCTGAAATTATTCGAACCATATGAGCCAACACCGAAAAAGACTCGAACCAGATATATACACATGATTTTACTATCAAAGGAATGAAATAAATTATTCCACAAAAAGAAAAATATTAACAAAGTAAAATAACAAATTTAAATCCACAACAAGATTACATTTATCTAACAATAATTGGAATTAATTATAATTCACCAAAAAAAATTAATTATAAGTCAAATAAAATAATTGCACGTTTAAGGAAATAATAAATTTTAATCACAATACATTAAACTATCAAATAAAAACAGGTCAAGCACAAAAACCTTTTAAATTAAAATGGTAAAAATAAAATAATTATAAAAATATTGAATTTGAATAAATGAAAATAGAGTTTTTAGTATAATAAAACTGCATATTAAAAATTTTAATATATCCAAGTTTTTAATGAAAAATAGCAAAATGGTAAAAATAAACTTTTAAATTAAAATGGTAAAAATGAAATAATTATTATAAAAATATTAATTTTAATTAAATGAAAATAGAGTTTTTAGTAGAATAAAACTGTATATTAAAAAGCTTTAATATATCATAGTTTTAAATGAAAAATAGTAAAATAGTAAAAATAAGGTGATTATAAAAATATTATATTTAATTAAATAAAAATAGATTTTTTAGTAGAATAAAACTATAATAGTTTAAGTAATGGCATTTAAGAAATATATTCGAAAAATAAGGGTACAACGGTCGATTCAAAAATTTTACAAAACTCGTACTTTTATATATAGTATAGATATTGACTTAATTTGTATTTAGGGTTACTTTTATGAAATTTGCATAATGTTGATGCATTATTATAACTTTTTTTTTTTGCCAGTTTGGTCAAATGACCCTTTTTCTAATCAGAGCAGTTAGAGTCGCTAATATGGCATATGACAAGAAGATTTTACATGCCAGTAAGACCACTTAACTAGTTTGGGTCACTGTCATAGCATGCCTCATGGAAATTTCACGGCACAACGGTACGAAAAATTATTACATGGACCAGTTCCATCACGTCATCCATGGTCCCAACTGATAAAATAATGATAATTCGAATTTTTTCTTACAAGTTACAACTACTAAACCCTACCAAACAAGTGCCCTAAATTTTGGGACTTACCCATTAAATCTCATCTACTGAAATTTGGGGCTAAACTTGATGCTAAATTTATGTCTAAATTTTAGGGATAATTTTGAGTTGTCACAATTCTATTGGTCGGAACCATAGATGACATAGTAAAACTGGTCCATTTAATAATTTCTCCAATGGCATGCACTTAAATAAGTTTGGTCAATGATGTGGTATGCCACATGAATATTAACCTAACTATGGGATCCATGTGACATGCCACATCATCGACTCTAACATCTCTATTAGTCTCTTGTTAAGAAAGGGGAAAGGGGTGATTTGATTGAAATTGCCAAATTCAGGAACTTATTCAGTAAAAAATAAAGTTTGAGGGCTTATATCAATATGACACATTTCGCCAAGTTGGAGGGAGAAAAAAGTATGATAAGTCAATTAAGGCTTACATTGGATTTCTCTCTAATATATGGCATCTTATTTAGGGATGCAAGTGGGTAGTAGATAATAGGGTATCCGGCACTACCCGACCCGATTAAGTAGGATTAGGGTATTGTATAATAGGGTTAGGGTAAGATACGGATAGTGATTTTACTACCCGTGACGGGTTCGGGTAGGGTACGGGTAGTGATCTTAGGGTACCCACTACCCGAATCCGGTTACTAATTAATTATTTTAATATTAAATTTTTATTTATAATATTATATTTTTACTTAAAAATTACTCCTAATTAATCTAATTAAAAAATTTTTATTGTTAAAAATATAATTTTTAACTTTATTTTACAATTATACAAGTTAAGTTTAACTTATTCATTTAATTTTAATCTATTTATTATTATTTAATTATAAAGTAAAAAAAATATTCGGGTTTTTTATCGGGTTAGGGTAGTTAATGGGTAGTTGATATTTTATACGGGTAGGGTACGGGTAGTGATTTTAAAAAATAACCGGGTAGTTATAGGGTTCGGGTACCCTAGAAAATAATAGGCTTAAGGCACGGGTACCTCAAAATTCACGGGTACCCTACTCGGTTGCATCCGTAATCTTATTCTTTACTTTTACGCAATTCTTCTCTAATATAAAATTGTAATTTTATGATGCACCCAAACAGAAAAGATTGTAGATTTTTTTGGTATGTTAGGTTTGAGGCTGTGCTTACGTTTATATGCCAAAAAGTGTCACGGATTATATCCATGAAATAGAATGTGAATTTTTCTTTAGACGAAAAAAGTCAGAATTTTTTTTTGTCAAAAAATCAGAATTAATACTTATTGAACTTCTCACTTCTTTTTTTAAAAAAAAAAAGTACTAGATAAAAGAAATTAAGTGTTTACAGCCCTGGGAAGGAAACTCCCCTCATGTCATCCATAATAATGTCAAATACAAAAAGCGGCATAATGCTAAATAACATAAATGGTTCATGTTGTAATCTTCCTTCATTGGCCATTGCATCTGCAGCCCTATTCGCTTCCCAAAAGCAGTGAGACAACTTGACATTTGGGATCTTTGGCATTAAGACCCTGCAATCAGATATGATGTTTCCCAAATGGTGCATTTCAATGTTAGCTTTCTCAATCAAGTTAATTACAACTTTAGCATCAATAGCAATATCAAGATAAAGCAGCCCTCTTTGGACAACAAGGGCAATACCATCTCTGAGACCCCATAATTCCGCTTGAAGACTATTTGCAAAAATTACCCTTCTTGTATATCCCACAATCCACTCTCCCCTGTCATTTCTGATAACCCCCCAGCCCCAGATGGTCCCGGGTTACCTTCCGATGAGCCATCAGATTCAGAATTAAGTTTAAACCACCATAGAGAAGGGGAAATCTAATGAACATTCATCAGAGATCTTGTGACATTTTTGGGGCAATGCAAACCGAGATGAAAGAATTCAATAGCCTTTTGGTGAATAATTTTGAAGGCTTCATAGGCATCAAAGATTTGCCTTGAAAGAGTCTCATATTTCGAGTATTCCAAATAGTCCAGCAAGCATAAGCAAAAAAAAACAGGACCAATCAACATTACAAGAAGTGGAAGGAAAAGAGAGGTTGAAAACAATCCAACTCTTAAGATCACCCTGAAAGAAATTAGGAGGCAAGTGTGGGAAGAGATTCCACACAGAGGAAGCAAAGGCACAGTCACGCAAAACATGAAGGGTGTCTTCTTCAGAGTCAAGGTATAAGTCACAGACATATTCAGGAAGGATATTACGATGATAGAGCAGAAATTTAGTACAAATTTTATTATGAGCAAAAGTCCACAAAAAAAATTTTGACTCTATGGTGGCATTTGGCACCCCAAACAGAATTCCAAAAGACCCTATCATGATCACAGCCCAATGAGCCAGAGGCTAAATCATAAGCAGATTTTAAAGAAAAGTCTCCATTTGCAGAAAGATGCCAGACAGTAATGTCAGGCGAAGAGTGGTCAACCATGCAATAAACAATAGACTGGATTTTGCTAACAATATTGGGAGGGAAGACAAAAGATAATAAGTCAAGGTTCCATTCCCCATTAGTGCAGATATACAATCACTGACCAAAAGGTTCTCATCACTAGGCAAAAGGGGACCCTGGATCAAACTTCTAAGAGGAGCATTGGTAAGCCAATTATCAAACCAGAAGTTAATGGAATTGTCATTTTTAATAATTTTTCTACAACCCTGATTAAAGACACTAGCACTTTTGCCCATGTCACTCCAAACATCAGAATTTGCACCCTTTTTAAGATCAGTCCTGGGAAATTTATATTTGCTCCTAAGAGCTCTAACCCAAAGGCTGTTCGGAGATTTCTTGGCTCTCCAAATGAGCTTGGCCAAAAGAGTAATGTTTCTAAACTTAGCTTTCCTCAAATTGAGCCCCTTTTGTCTCTTTCTTTTGGTGACATGATCCCACCCCACTAAATGAATATTTTTCACCTCATGACTATCCCCCCAAAGAAAGTTCCTATGGAGCTTATCTATTTTATTCTGCACAGAGGCAGAAAGATCGGAAACCTGCATAGGATAATCCCCAATGGCCGAGGTAATAGCCTGAATTAGAGTAGCTCTCCCAGCCAAGGAGAGGGAATGAGATTTCCAACCAGCTAACCTATCTCTAATTTTCTCAATGATTGGGAGGAAGTCTTGCTTTCTGGCTTTTCTATCCAATATAGGATGTCCTAAATAGACCCCAGTCTTTCAGTTTTCTTAAACCCCAGCATGTTAGAAAGCTCCCTAGCTTTATCAGGGTGAACCTTAGGCAAGAACCAGACTTTAGATTTGTCAAGATTAACCCTCTGCCCAGATTTATCAGAAAAATTTTGGAGGGTGTTCATAGTGGTTAAATAGTTTTTCTCATTTGCCTTAGCAAAGAGAATGACATCATCAGCAAACAAGGCATGAGAAATTTTTGGCCCCCCTTACCAACCCTAATGGGATTCCAATTTCCCTCTAAAACATTTTTTTCAATACTTAAGGAGAGAAACTCCATGCATAGAATAAAAAGATAGGGCGAGATGGGGTCCCCCTGCCTAATGCCTCTAGAGGCCTTAAACTCATCAGAGGCAGTACCATTAAAAAGAACGGCCAAGTTAGGAGAAGAAATACACGACAAGATAAGACTAATTAATTTGTCAGGAAAATTAAAAAAGAGAAGCATCTCTCGTATGAAGCTTCATTCCAGTCTATCAAAAGCCTTTTCCAGGTCAATCTTAATAGCTAGTTAACCCTCCTTACAATTGTTAGTCCTAGCTGTATGAACAACCTCTTGCACAATGATAATATTATCAGAGGCTCGCCTCCCTGTAATAAAAGCAGCTTGCATGGGATTAATAAGATCATCCAAGAAAGGCTTAATTCTATTGGCTATGATTTTGGTAACCAACTTGTAACAGGTATTCCCTAAACTAATAGGCCTAAACAACTTAATAGACTCAGAACAAAAGGTCATGTGACCAAGGCAAATGAGAAAAGATTTCCATTTATCATTCATTTGGAAGTTAGAAAACACCATCCTAATAGCTTCAACCAAATTATCTTTCACATCAGGCCAACATTTCTGGAAGAAGACGGAATGCAAGCCATCTGGTCCAAGTGCCTTAAATGGCTTCATTTGCCACAAGCCATTCCTAATTTCATCCATATCAAGTACCAGAATAAGATTTGCATGACAATCACTACTATCCAGTTTCCTAATGTTGTCAGGGCAAACAGATGGGGCAAGGGGACAACTAGTTTGCTCAGAGGAGTAAAGAGACTGGAAGAAGTTAAATACATGAGCAAGACACTCACTCCCATAAATCCAATTCCCCATATTGTCTTTAAGGCCATAAATCCTATTGTACTTTCTTCTAATGAGAGTGGAGGAATGGAAAAACTTAGTGTTGTTATCCCTTTCCGTAAGCCAATCTATACGGGATTTCATCGCCCAAAAAATCGTCTCATTTCTAAGGATGTTAGCAAAATCCAGTCTGAGTTTATTATCTAAATCCAAAAGAAATTGAGAAGGGCTTTCAGCCAAAGCATTTTTAGTACCACAAATGCGAGCTAAAAGCTTTCTCTTTTTTTTGAAAACATTCCCAAAGACATTAGAGTTCCAGACTCTGACCATTTCAATGAAATGCAACACAGATTAATCAAAATCCTGGTCAAAACCATGTGAAACAGATTCAACCAAATCAAAAAAGGATGGGTCCAAGAGCCACATGGGCTCAAATCTAAAAGGTTTTTGCTGGAATCTCGAATGAGAGTTGCAGGTTTTAAAAAGAATAGGGCAGTGATCCGACTCGATCCTAGGCAAGTGAAAAACCATGGAATCAGGGAATGCAGTAAGAAAATTATTACTAATACAAGCTCTATCAATCCTTTCAAGAATAAGAGAATATAAAGGATGCTTATTAGTCCAAGTGAATTTAAGACCAACAAACCCCACATCAATCATACCACAAGAGTCCAAACAATTATTCAACAGAGAGGCATTATGAGAATTAATACTACGACCTCCAAACTTGTCACAAGATCTAAGCGGTTCGTTGAAATCCCCTATCCATAACCAAGGTAAATTAAAAGAATCTTTCAAGCAGCAAAGATAATCCCAAAGAGCAGTTACAGAGGCAAGGTCATGACTAGCATAAACAACAGTGAGAGAAAAAAGAAAGGAAGAAGATCTGACCTTAATGCGTAGAGTAATCTCCTGTTGAGTTTTGCCCATCACCTCAACCTGAAGGTCATCCTTATTCCACAGCACCCAAATACTACTGGAGTATCTCAACGGGTCCACAAATTCATTAGAATCAAAATCCAAGCAATTCTTGATTAGCTTCCCTTTAATACCACCCACTCTAGGCTTAGTATTAACTAAGATGTTTGGCTTATGTCTCGCACCATATCCTTCACAATCTTCTAAAAATCTGGGTTAGCAGCCCACCTTGCATTATAACTCAGTACTATCATTGGGATATGGGAGAGTGGTACCTCCATTATGGAGTTTCTCTTTGGTTGCCTTCACTTCATCGAGGAAGATGATTCTCCTAGCTCGTATTGAATTAGTTCCACCTAATGCTGAAAGGATCATTCCTCGAGCGCCCCGGAGGATCTTACGCATACGAAAGCCACTTTGACTAGCCCTTCCATCAGATAAGCCCTGTTGAGACTTTCCCTTAATAGACAGACTGTATTTGTTTCCTCTATCGGCATTCTGATTACTTCTGGGTGAAAGTTTATCAGGGCAAACCTCATCGGAGTCGGAATCGCAATCCCCTTCTCTCTCATGGCTTTGATGACTTCCGGCTTCTGCGATACTAGCAGAGCCTCCTCCTCTGTTGGGATCCTGATATCCAACCAATTCGCAAGCAGTGGCGTCTCCTCCATCCAACCCAAGGCCTCGATTTCCCTCATCGCCAAATCTCCCATCAAGACTGTGACAATATCCTCCAAGATCGGTTCTGCTTCCACGTTGACACTGTCTGTTAGTTTCATCCCTGGGAAACTGATCCCCAACAATTTCTCCAGTAGATCGATCACTGGTTGGCCCAAGTTTGGGGCAGAGTTGGCCGATCTGTTGGATTATTCCATTTTCCTCGCCAGAGTTCACCAAATTTGGAGATGGAAGTTCAAGTGATTGTTGCGCCATATTCGGTGAGTATCCAGCTTCCAAAAGAAAGGAAAGAACTGAAGCGATAGTAATATCAGCTGAATTAAAAGAAACCCTAGTCTGAATTTGATCCTCAGCGTTGGACCTTTACTCAACAGGCCCAATAGTCTTACCAGGTTCTTCCCCCACAGGCCCGATCTTCAAAGTCTCACTGCATTGGGCCTCATTATTAGAATCCTTTGCACTTGGCCCAGCCTCGTCTCTCTGAAGAATCGCGCCCAAATTTCCGGAGCTTTGAATTTCAAAATTTGAAGCTGGCGCTTTTGGCCGCCAAACTTGCTCAGCTTTTTGCGTTGACCGGGATCTTTGATTCCTCGTACTCGATCGGCGACGTCTAGTGGAGGACCTGCGTTTTGACCTCCCTCATGATTTCCTTTTTTTTTTGCTAGGAACAATCATCCAAGGACCCCTTTTGTCCCCTCCAACAGAATTTTGAACATTCTCTGTTTTCTTGCACATATCTTCCTTCTGTCCCAAAACTCCACAAAAAAAAAACAAACCGCCACATTCTCATATTGGATGTTCAAAGTCGTTTGGCCAATCTTGACCATATGAAGTATGGGGCTTGTCAGTTGGCATTTGCACACACAACCTTGCGAACCTTCCTCTAATATTGTTATCCGTGTGGAAATCAAGCTTAATGAAGGTCCCAATGGTGTTTCCAACCTTGGTAATTGTCGGCTTGTCAAAGTATTCTGCAGGTAATTTAGGCAACCTTACCCACACTAATTCAGTCCGGCATTCATGGCCATTAGAGGGTTAGAAATCTGCCATCCATTTCCTGGGGATGAGGCAGTTAGAACCAATGAACCAAGGTCCACCTTCAAGCACTCTGTTATAGTCCTTTTTGTCTTCAAATCGGGCAAGCATGACACCATCATCAATCATAAATGCTTGGTTCCTACCCTCCAGCTTCCATAAAGGCTTGAGCTTATCATAAATGACTCTGAAAGGCAACGTTTTCCCCTTGACATAAATATGGAGAGCATTAACCCAGGGTGCCTTCACTCTCCTTTTGTCTTCAGCAGAGAGTTTAATGCACGGAATTGAAGGATCGTTATCATCTTCCTTGTCGTCTGACACCTCTAATAAAGGGACATCCACCTTGAAGAGAGATTCAGCTGGTTTAATTAATATGTCTTTGAAAGAGGGCCGACCAGAAGAATCTCCCTCTACTTGCCTTGCACATGGAGAGGGTTGTTCTTCTAGTGGCAGAGCAGAGGATGTCTCAAGCTCTTTACGAGCTAAGGACTGAAGGAAGTCAAATTCAGCCATTAGAGGTTAATCAAAAAACAGAGAGAGAGAAGGAGAATTGGACTTCTCACTTCAGTTTGTATGTATATGCGTACTGGCTACTACCTACATGAGCCAAAGATAACACATTTACAAAAAAAAAAAAAAGGAAGGCAATCATAATGCAATAATTTATTAATATATACGTTTTTTTCAACAAGTAAATAATAATAATCTTATTCTAAAAATAATAATTTTTAATATTTCTCTTTAAAACGATTATATATATTATAAAAATCCAAATATTTCATGCATCTCCATATTTGGTGAAGTAGAAATTATAGGATATTTTAATAAAAAGAAAATATCGGATATGCCTCTTATCTTGAATTCGAATTTTACAGATTTAGTAAAAATAAACACAAATCATTGTTCAATCCCATTTCACCCAAACAACCTACTGACCTAATAGATCTACATATTTGTTCACCTCAAGAATATTAATAATGTTATAGAGCTGTTGCGCCAAAAATCTCTTTGAAGAGTTTTTTGCGAAAAAAAAAAAAAAACTAATTGGCAGTGCGGGGCGTGCCAGTCATTTTGTCGAAAATGACAAAAGGGTGTAGAAACATGGTGATGGTGCGCGATGTAGTGGATGGTAGATCAGAGCGAGTGAATTGCGGGAACTAGATCAAAGTCACACCGAAGCATTTAAATCATTGATCCTAGGTTTGATTCTCAAAATAAAGGTTTTAAAGGTTTTAATCTAAAAGAGAGGAGAGAGAAATAACAACTGAGTGTTGTTCATATGAAAAAACATAAAATAGACATTTTAACGTCCTGAGACGAGATTGAAACAGATAGAAAGATAGGCAAAACTCGCGGAGAGTTGATTTAACGTCCTGAGACGAGATTAAAAGAAGATAAATGAGTAAGAACTCATGATGAACAAAGATAAATATAGCGCAGGGCTACATAAGAAAGCATAGGGCTTTGGCTTTTGCGCGGAGCAAATTTGTGGCTGTGGAAGCGTGTTCAAAACTGAAGGGGGGGGGTGGGGGGGGCTTGGGTATATATAGGGGGTGGCCTGGGCTTGGTGTCAAGGCTGACGGTCTGCTTTTTACTTAGTCACCAAGTATATGCTGCAATCCGACTTGACTTGTTTGCTTGACTTCCTTCTCCGACGATTCAAGGAACCTTCCTAGAAGTTACCGAGAGACTCTGACATGACTTTCGATGCTGACTATCATCCATGACTTCATCGAATGCCGACCATCACACATTCTTCACCATCCTGCATGACCTTGGGGCCATCCATCTTGACCCGAGCTTTGGTTGCTTTTCACTGTAACTTGATTCGCTGACGAAGTAGCCAAAATGAACCTAAATTCGAACATGAACCATTAAGCCACGAAATTGATCATAACTTAACCATTCTTGGCCTATGTTTCAATCAAAAAAGAGATAAAATGCGAAAATGACTAAACCAAGGTGGAAAGCCATATGTCCTTAATTGAAAGACTTGCAAAAGTTATCATAAAATGGTCGAAATAGGCAAGGCACGAATTTGACTAGCCTTCAACCATAATATGACATTACTAACATGACTTCATGCAAATGATGTCTTCCCGAGCTCTAATTTGACCTTTTCCGAGCAGGTGTCCTTAATTGAAAATCGCGGAAAAGTTACGACTGATGTCGGATTAAGCCCAAATTTCACCAGCAAGGTTAGATTATCATAATAAAACCGTAGGAAAAGTTCTGGTCGAAATCGACATGTCTTTCATGGTGAAATTGGTTTCACACCCCAAACTATCCTTAATTGAAAACCGTGAATAAGTTTTTCATAGTAAGTCCGATTGAGATGAAATTTTACCAGAATGATCTATGGAAGTCAAGGATCATCTTGGTATATTTCTTGTTGAAATCTCACCACTCTAGCCTTCTCAATTTCATCAATTTCGTCTTTTGTCCTTAGTTGAACAAAATGCAAAAGTTGAATTTTTGACCTAATTCGACAATGATCAAATTTAGGGTATGGGCGGTTGGGACTAAGTCTTAATATGTCATATAACATGCCACATATCTAAATTAGGCATGGCATTATGTGTTTTTATGAATTTAGGAATGGTCATCACATAAGAATTAAGTCTCCGTTGAAACTGTAGATCATGTGAGATGACTTTAATTCTTTTCTGACCATTATTATTGACCTAATAATAATTATGAAATAATTATTACTATTCAATAATCATTCCTTAATTTCGGCCCAATATTAGGAAATTAGGAAAATAAAATCACTTTTCTAATTGATTTATGACTATGGTGGCACCAAATCTGACTAAACTTAAGATTTTAGATTAAATCTGAGACACTCATCTTGTTCTAACATTATCAAGGATATATCATTGAGGTATCAACAAGAGCACTCATCCTTCTTGAACTAAAAAGATAGTGTATTTTCAAACCGATACCGGAATTCGGAAACTAGTTCTTAAGGATGAAAGGAAAGCATCCAACCATCAGAACAAGAGGAGAACCAATACTAAAAAGATAGTGCAAGTTGTAACATCATGTACAATGTGTATTAAATATTAACAATAAAGTCTACATTAAAACATACGGCTAACGAGATTATATTATATATAAATTCTACCTTATAATAACTGAAATTAAGAGTGCAATACTCTACTATCAGACTTCATTATGTCCCTCCAAAGTGATGATTTTTACATGGTAGAGTTTTAAAGCCAACCATCAAGCCTATGTGAATGTTATATATTATGCAGTAAGGAGAGTAATTTGAAAACCAAATTGGATAGGGAGAGGTTACACGTACTAAATAACTACACTAAAGAATGACACTTTGTACAAATATAGGTGATATTTAGGTGTTTGGATACAAGAATATATTTTGTTGTTGTTTGGAGACACGTAAATTTGAACTAAAAAATTTTAAGTGATATTTTTTAGTACAAATTTTTAATACAACTTTTCCCAATTAGATAATAACATTCAATTTGTTAACAAGTACGTCATCGTTAGTTGTATGATTGAACTGTTATTCTAATATAAGTAATAGTAATTATATATTATTGAATTTGAATCACTAACAACTTATACCATCCAATTTTCATATTTAAAAAATGACCCCTCTTCACACACGAAAGACCCCTTTTGGATGCGAGCAAGCATGAGAGAATAAGTTGGAAAATAGCCAAACCAATTGTAATTTGTAAACAAGAAGGAAAAGTAACTGCATTGCCTTTGCACCTGCCAATTATTCTTACTTCAATATATAATATATAATTCCATGCTTTACCAAGGAACAAGAAACATATATCTTTTCCTCCAATGATTTTGAGATTGTAACTAATTTGTTCCAATTCCGATATGAAAATGTTAAAAAGTTGCAGTATAAGAATCAACTTTAACTTACTTTAGATAAGGGGTAGTTAGGTTGTCTATATATTCTGTCAAGTGTGAATTTCAAATTCACCCAATTGGATGAATCAATGAAAAAAAATTGAGGATGAATATGAAAACCCTTTTAAGTTTTCATTCTAGTTATCTTAATATATTAAAAGAAAAATAATAA
>AWUE01022935.1:0-18350 GCA_001974825.2 Corchorus olitorius | reverse complement strand
AGGATCAGTATCCCGTGGGCAAGATCAGGAATACAGGGGGAGAAAGTCGGTGCAGTAGCGCCACTTTCTGTTCCCTTGTTCCATTTGTATCGCATATATGATCAAACCAATACAGGATAGCAGAGAGGAGATCGTACCTATGAAGCATCCAGATAACCGTCAAACATCGAGATCGAACACCCTGCGCAGGTGGATATGGCCGCTGGGCTTGACCGGAGTAATCGCTGTTGGCACAGCAGCGTGCTACGAATTACAGCCTGATACACCATCGACACCAGCACAAGCAGAAGCCAGCAGCCAGAACGGTGAAGCGGGTATAAATAATCAACAAAGTACAGGAAGTTCCGCTTATCCGCAAAGCCCATCCAATGGAACAAACCAGCAGAGTGCAGAAGCCCAATTATCCACTAACGGACAGCAAATCAACGGCTATCGTTCGAACTACCATTTCACTGTACCGGATAAATGGAAAAAATGATCCCCAGCGTCCGGTCTATGCTAATGGCAAATATCATTACTATTATTTGTATTTATATATTATTGAATTTGAATCACTAACAACTTATACCATCCAATTTTCATATTTAAAAAATGACCCCTCTTCACACACGAAAGACCCCTTTTGGATGCGAGCAAGCATGAGAGAATAAGTTGGAAAATAGCCAAACCAATTGTAATTTGTAAACAAGAAGGAAAAGTAACTGCATTGCCTTTGCACCTGCCAATTATTCTTACTTCAATATATAATATATAATTCCATGCTTTACCAAGGAACAAGAAACATATATCTTTTCCTCCAATGATTTTGAGATTGTAACTAATTTGTTCCAATTCCGATATGAAAATGTTAAAAAGTTGCAGTATAAGAATCAACTTTAACTTACTTTAGATAAGGGGTAGTTAGGTTGTCTATATATTCTGTCAAGTGTGAATTTCAAATTCACCCAATTGGATGAATCAATGAAAAAAAATTGAGGATGAATATGAAAACCCTTTTAAGTTTTCTTCTAGTATCTTATATATTAAAAGAAAAATAATAATGGTGGCCACTCTTCTTAGCACCTGCCATTAACAAACACCACATAAATTTGCATGCATATTGAAAAAGCACTAAAGCTTATCATCATTTGCCATCAATGAATCGAATACCCACTTACTCTAAAAAAACAAATATAAATTCTTTATCTATCTTTCGTTCTTGTTTTTTTTTTTTCCGCCTTCCTTTTTTTATTGATTTTTTGTTTTTTTCATATGTGTAGTATATTCTATCACCCAAGATAGGGATTTAGCTAGTCTATTAGCTTTACTGTAGGGAAAAATGCTTTTTCCCAGTGGATAAGAGAATCTGGTTTTTGGACTTTGGAGCAAGGGTACGTACGGAAATTGTACACTTTTTTATTGTACGAATTATTACAAAAATGGTACTTGGATAGGATATATAGCTTCACCCATCTTCCAATCCGACAATGAACTTCAAATTTCAATTGCTTGTGGGCTGTGGCTGTAATTTTCAGTTGAAGTAAAACAATCAACGAACCCTTTAGTAGTATCATTATCTTGTTAATCAATCGATAAATCCAATGTAGTAAATGGAAGCAATATAGACTCAATTATATCATTTGTAAAAAAATAAATGGGTGAAATAGTAGTGTAAGAGATTAGAAATCATTACCCATTAATTGGGAGCAACTAGCAAATTCTTATGGTTAATTACAATGTGTTTATGTGGTTTCCATGTTGCATCAAGCAATTTGTACAAATCCTAATTAGTTAATTTATCCTTCTTTTTCTTTATATATATATAATAATAATTAGCATTTTTATGATATAGAGAGAGCATGAATTTGTAATGTTTCAACCTTCTATAATCTTTCACACACAAAATAACATTAGATTATGTAACTCAATGGTCGATGCATGATCATCCTACTCAAAATGCACGAGCTCACATTTTTGTTTGTATTGCAAAAGGAAAAAAAGAAAGTAATAATACTAATTTGGAAAGACTTAAATCCCTTTTCCACTAAACTTATACCAATTGGACGTTTTGCTTCCTAAACTTTTATTGTGGATTTTTCACCCCCAACTTCCATTTCGAAGCTGGGAAAGTCCCCTCCGGCAACGAAGTGTAACTAATAGACCCATTATATATGGTGCTAACATGGACTTGCCACGTAGGATGGAGTGACACGTGGACTTGCCTTTGATGAAGATGATGTATGAGTATTTATTACCATTGATGGATATGACCTGAAAGAAAAGAAGGAAATCTGGATGAAAGCAGCAAATTTGTCTTGTTCCTACACAAATTTAATAGTATTTGCCTTTTAGTCACACCCCAACCCTGCCTTTTACTTGCCTATAAGAAGCCTTGTCTCATTTCAGTGGCAACAACATCCCATATCCCAAGTGCAAAACCATAAGCTTATAGCTTACTTAATTACACATAGAGAGAAGAGCGTGCACTGATCATTTGAGACAATGGGAGACGAAATTGGAAACCAATCCTCCTTTGTTAGGTTCACCCTTTCTCTCTCCCAATGGCTCACCAAGGCCAAGCCATACTTGGCCATGATGTCTCTGCAATTCGGCTTTGCTGGCATGTATGTTATCACTATGGTGTCTTTGCAGCATGGAATGAACCATTACATTCTTGCTGTTTATCGTCATTTGGTTGCAACTATCGTTATTGCACCCTTTGCTCTTGTTCTTGAAAGGTTTTTGTTTCTCTCTTTCTTGATGCTTCATTTTTTTTTTTTTCATCATCTTTCAGGGCAACTCTGTTTCTTACTTAGGATTCTTTTTTGTTTGTATATGCAGAAAAATTAGGCCGAAGCTGACTCTGCCCATTTTCCTGAGAATCCTGGTGCTTGGTTTCCTTGAGTAATGCTCCAAGAAATCCTTGCTTATCTGGGGTTTTTTAATGCAGAATTGCACTGAACGTTGCATGCATATGAAAAAAGCATTGTTTCTATTTCTTGAAAAAACTGACGAAGAAGAAATTAAGCTGAAGAAAACCCTGTTTAAATCCCCTGTTTGGGGATCATTTTTTCCCCTGATTCAATCAACTTTTTCATGGCATCATATCCCTAATTTTCTGCCTAATTGCATAAGGTTGACAGAATTAGTTTAACTTTATTTTCAAGCTGGTAAGATAGCTTATATTAAGATAAAATACACTAAACATTCATATATTACTATAAATGAACCATATTTTGCTTGTTGTCATGAACAAAATGAAAGCAATAAAAAAAAAGTCTAATATAATTTGTTTTGATGATTCAACAGGCCAGTGATAGACCAAAATTTGTACTATCTGGGGATGAAATACACAACAGCAACCCTGGCATCAGCCACTGTTAATGTGATTCCTGCCATAACCTTTATAATGGCATTGATTTTCAGGTAATTAGTAGATTTCAATTATCAAATGATCTAATCCATATAGTAGTAGTTTAGAGCAATAATAAGCGTGCAAATGAGGGAAGAAAGAAAGTTGCATGCGCAGGTGAGAGTGTAAAAATCCCAGCTGCAATCCCAATCTGTATGGAATCCTGTGGAGGGGCCCTTGATTGACATAAGCTCCCACATTAGACCAAACCAATAGCACCAAAGTTGGGAACTAATAAGAAGTTGCATGCCACCTCATCATATCCCTTAATTCTTCCCCCTTCTCTTTTTGTCCTAATTTTTTTTTAATCAGTTTCACTAATTTATGTCTCATTTGCATCTTATGGAATATTCATAATAAACTTTTGGGCTAATATACTTTTTGCACTTTTCTGTTTCACATGCTTCTGCTAGCCTTTTCTAGCTTTTTCTATACCAAGCTAGGTTAATAACACTGATATTTTTTACCTGATTCTTGCACTAATCAACAGAAATACTAATAACTTTGTGAAATTAATTAACAGGCTGGAGAAAGTAAACTTGAAGAAGGTTCGTAGTATAGCCAAGATAATTGGCACAGTGATCATGGTCCCTGGAGCAGTAATTATGACTTTGTACAAAGGTCCTGCAATCAATTTTATAAAGATGCAAGGAGGAGGCCACCACGGTGCCGCCAGTGAAGCCGAGGCTAAGCATTGGGTTGCCGGAACACTCATGCTCCTAGCCAGATGCTGGGGCTGGTCAGGATTTTACATATTGCAAGTGAGTAATATATATACATACAAACACAATAATAAATAGTAGTTGTTTTATTATTCTTCAATAATATGTCTTAAAAATATGCTGATCATGTTGGTAAATTTTGGGTTTCAGTCATTTACATTGAAAGTGTACCCAGCAGAGCTGTCTCTTACAGCTTTGATATGCTTTATTGGGACCATTGGAGGTGCAGCAGTGTCATTTGTGATGGAAAGAGACATGAATGCCTGGAAAATGGGCTGGGATTCAAGTTTGCTTGCTGCTGTTTATTCTGTAAGGGCTAATAATAAAATGAATGTGAATATAAAACAAATAAATTAAGATCAACAACAGACATATGATGAGTAATACTAGTTTCTTAACATTTGTGATGAATCAGGGAGTGGTTTGCTCTGGAATTGCCTATTATGCACAAGGAGTAGTGATTAGGGAACAAGGCCCGGTTTTTGTTACAGCCTTTAGTCCCCTTTGCATGATCATCACCGCGGCGCTAGGATCAATTATTTTAGCAGAGAAAATTCACCTTGGAAGGTATATATTATTATTATTAGCATAATAATAAAGATTTCTACTTCCTTTGGTGGTATATATGATATTAATGCTTGCTTTGTTGGTCATGATTTCAGCATAATTGGAACCGTTATCATAATATTTGGACTATACACTGTGCTATGGGGTAAAAGCAAAGACCAGCAAAATTCAGCAACATCAGAGAAAGGCAAACTCCAAGAATTGCCAATTACAGACACTGCTGCTAAATCAATCAACTTGGAGTTGGAAGATAGCATTGAGGAACCTGTTAAAGTTGTCAACATCCCATCAGCCACTCCATTAACTCGAGAAACATAACGAAATTTTTACTGTAAATTTGTTTTTGCGAAATTTGCAGAGGAGTTTTTAAAAGCTATAAGGTGATTTTGTATCCTAGTAGTAATGTATTGTACCTGATCAGAGTCTTTTGTTACAGAATAAGCCACTTATTAGGCTTTCATTTGACAACACATATATCAAAGCCTTTTAGGGTGAATGGCTCTTCACCATGTACTACATATTATTATACTGGTTTTGACTTATGAATTCAGTTTTTGCTATCAAATTATGCAAGGATTTATTCTATGCCTATCATGTTAATGTTAAGCGTATAT
This sequence comes from Corchorus olitorius, assembly GCA_001974825.2. Taxonomy (NCBI): domain Eukaryota; kingdom Viridiplantae; phylum Streptophyta; class Magnoliopsida; order Malvales; family Malvaceae; genus Corchorus; species Corchorus olitorius. Next base: position 13,056 of record AWUE01022935.1, on the reverse strand, counting down.
CGTGTCAGAGTTCAATATGGAGCAAGATTTCTAGAAACAGGTCCAGCCAACTATAATTACAAATCATACTGTCTGTCAACCCTAGAGAATGTGGATATACCACTATAGATTTCTAAACAAAAACATACAAGAATTTGAGACTGCTGTTTCAAGTGCAAAACAACCTGAGTTATGGCGGACAGATTAATTTGGAAAAACCGTACCAGACCTTCATCTTCCACGTCGAGAAATACTCATTGTTGTGTTGTCTAATTTCCTTTGGCTGCTAATGCTATTAGCCTATTACATCACAGCCATCCAAATTATATTTCCAATTGACTAAGAAACAGCATAATAAGATAGTTTCATTCTTTCGTTTTTAATCAAAAGAAGGTTGGAAATTTTCCAACAAATAACAAATTGATATAGAGTCACTCTCATTTACTTTTCTTTGGGGAGGGAGGGAGGTAGGGGGCTGTCTTTCCCAGTGAAGTTTTAGTAAATAGGATGCTTGCAGTTGCAACTTACAGCACTTAATCATGTTTACATGACATTTGAGCATGATGAAGCAGCAGGGTTAACATGGCAGAAAATAGGCCAGAGATCAAGTGGCTTCCGGCAGAGGAGAAAAAACGGCATCTTGTAATGGTAAATCAGGGGACAAGAAGCACATGCCTTTTTCACATAAAATAGCATTAACTTACAAAACTCTATGGACTGGATTAAAGTCAAAATGAACTTGTTCAGAAGTCACCTAAGTCACTGCATTACTCAACGATACAAGATATCCTAATCAACAAAGATAACAGCAAATTTCTCTATCTGACCATCATTCATGATTCCATTCTATAAACGACTATCAACTCCCACACCATAAAAAATAGATAATATTACTAAGAAATTATAAATTGAGACACATGATACAGATTATTCTCTAATACAGTCAATGAGCCAACCATCATGTTGATGTCCAGGATTTAATCACTGTCTTCATCTTCTTCTGCAAATATTACATGGAGATCATGTAAGAGGACGGACACAATAGATTATAACAAGAAAGCTAAATGTCAAACTAAAAGTTACTTAAAATGATGTTTGCAGCATATTATGGTTTCATTCCAGAGATTTGGATGCATGTCCTATATTCTTTAACAAGATCATACAGTACTAGTGTCAAAAATCACAAGACCTATATTCACATAACTCGAAATCCCCATATTACAGCTCATAAGATAATCAATAGAACTTTATAAACAAGCAAACAAGAAAACAGCTCATACTCACCTTCATCTGATTCTTCACTTTGGCTGTTGCCTTCACCACCATCTTCATCCTCATTATCTTCATCGTCCCCCTCATCTTCATCATTATCCTCGTCACTTTCTTCACTTTCATCATCACTTAGATCTGGTATTTTGGGCTTTGGTGGAGCAACAAAATTGGTCGTAGACCTTCTACGTGAACTTGACACGATATTACTTGTGTCAATCCCTTCAAGTTCTTTTGCTCTTTCTTTTTTCTTCCTAACTTCCTTGATTTCTGAGCATTTAAAATACTCATATGCATTAAAAAAAACAAATGGAAGGTAGAAGAATATAACGATAATTATGGTGATAAAACCCACGAGCTGTGGATCATAGTGCATTTATCTTCATATAGAGTGTGTGTGAGATTCTTTGCCATCCATTACAATTTATACACTTTCCCTACCTAAGACTTGTACATGGATGATATTACCCATATTAAAAATTTCCAATCACTGAATTATATCGAAAGCAAATGCCATTACTCAAGCCTTCTGAGTACAGCCACGGAACTTTCAACCCAAAGTCTCAAACAAACAGATAGTAAGACTATAAAGTTTCCCATGAAAGATAATATGAAAACAAAGGCATCTAGCCACGAACCCATCTAGATAAGTATCCTTTCTCCACTATTAGACAGTTTTTATCATTTAAAGTTCAACCGCCCATGGATAGTGAAGGTCAAGGCATAGACAATAAAATAAAAACCATAGTAATATTATCACCCATTCCTAACATTTAATCTAAGTATTAAAGAGCTTATTAATGATAAAACAAAACATTATATAGTTTCTTCTCTGTTAGAAAGATTTTTCCAAACAATGTGCACTTTATAAACGAATAATAACCATCAACAGTTGTATACAGGCTAAAATCCTGACCTTTTTCTGAAGGATTTGAAGACAATCCTTCTTTAGATAGAATCTCCTCCAGTTCCTTTATTAATTGCCCTTCACGTTTGTTCTCGGGTACCTGCTTGACTCTCTTGTAGATCGATGGAGGAATACTGTAAATAAAATAAGTTATAAGAATACACTAATGGTCAATCCTGACAGAGATCAAGTATCACAATAGGTCACTCGAGAAAAACCTCATCCCGCATGACTTTATAACTGACTTCAGATGTTCCACACGTTTACCATACACGGGAGTGGGTGGAGTGGGTGTTTCTTTTCTCTGCATGTCAATAACAAGATTATAAGAACTAATTTATCTATCAAAACATAAATTGGACAGAAAATGAACAATACGAAGTAAGACCTTGACTGCCTTTGCAGCAGAAGATCGAGAGCGACCATCATCGGAGGCACTTCCACTCTCTTCTGAATCACTATTGTCATCTGAAATCGACTCCGCACGTCTGCTTGTCTTCTTTCTAGGCGTCCCTGCCTCAGTTTTAGGTATTTTCCTTGCCCTTTCAGAGTTTTTAATCTTCCCTTTTGATATGATCTTCCTTTTGGGTTTTACGTCTTCTTCTTCCTCATCTTCATCTTCCTTGTCTTCATCACCCTCGCTTCCTGATGAAGCAGAACTCATTTTCTTGCTGGAGATTTTAGATGCATTGCTCTGAGCTTGTTTCTTCAGATTCTTTTTCTTAACATCACTTGCAGGTGCAGAAACTTCACAAGACTTTAGTACCTGAAATTAACACAGATAATCACAAGAAAGCTATGATTCATGATGCTTTATGAAAGCTAAATTTCAATTCTCAAAATCAAACTATGCCACCACCTCATCTAATTGTCCAGATATAAACTTCTTGTATGGATCAAGTGTAAACTTATCGAGTTTAAGATCTTCCTCCAAAAGCCGACGAAGACTAGCCAGTGTGACTTTCCTGAATTATATCAATTGATCAACAGCAAAGAAATGATTTCATATAAGACCAAGTATGTTGAATATTAAACTTGAAATTATCCAATATATTGTTAGTGCATGTATGATGTACCAAGCCTTACATGAATCTGGTCATTCATGAACTTGGTTATCCATGAACCTAATTAATGCAGGCATGTGTTGCTAGTGTCTTTCCTTAAATGTTTAAGCTTATAATTATCTCTTGAAGTAGTATAAAATGGCCATGAAATTGAGCCAGTATGCAAGTGAATTTGGGAAAGTACAAGATATCTCATTCTAAAAAGTTCCTCTTCTCTTTTCTTCTTTATGAGTTTGAGTCCGGAACCACCGCCTTCCAACAAATAAGTATATATAATAACTATATATAAAAAGAGATATGTACAGAGTACAATATGCAACATGATACATGGGCAATACTATTTTGACTAACCACCTATCAAACAATGAAGCAACTTACTCTGAGTTAGCAACAATATAAGAAGCTCTTTTTCTGATTGCTTTCTTTATTATACTCTCAGAAACTTTATTTTCTTCTTTATCAGTTTCAGTGGTTTCCTTCTTTGTAGTTTTGGATCCAGTCAGAAGGCCCAAAACTGGAGAATCTTCCAATTTCTCCTCATCTTCAGAACAAGCTTCCTTTAAATCTTTCTTTGATTGTCTTCCTTTGGGTGAGTCTGTTACTTCAGTGGTCAGACTTACATTTTTCTCCACAGTTTCACCGGGAATCTTGGATGTGTCATCATTGTTGGCAGCATCTAAATACTGTGAAAAACAATGGACTAAACGTATTGATCAGGTGAAAATATGAATTTGAGATTAAAAAAAATAACAACTTTGAAGTAAGCATTCACATGCCAGTGCATGCATTCCTATACAACATTGTATTTCTGATTTTCGTAAAACTCAAATTAACTACTGCTCTATCCCAAACTAGTTGCTCAATTCATCAAATGTTTTCTGTAAACAGATGTGGCCTTGGAAGTCCAGAAAAAGACTTTGGAAGTAGAAATATCATCATTCATAAAACAGGGGGGCTTGAATTGCAGAATACTCTGTCGAAAATCAAATAGAGAATAGTACATAAGACAAATGGGTAGTAGATTTCAATAACATGACATTCCATGTATGACCTTAAAGCATGCATTTTCCACTAGCACACACTTTGGTATTCCAGAAACTACTAACTCTTCTATCAAAGACAAACCTTTTTCTTTTATATAAAATAAAAGCCAAGAGCAAAGTGAAGACTCAAAATTTACACAAAGCAAGAAAGAGGATCTCATACGAAAAAAGGGTTCCCATATCACCAAAATAACTCTTTCTTCAATACTGCAATTATGCATAGAAGAAGTTTTAGAAAACAGAAAACAGTACCTTTAGCAGGCATTGCTTGACGAATCTCTTGTGAACATCCAATGCAAATGTCTCTAAACCCAAGTCTTTCTCTAACAACCTCCGAACTCCCTCGAACGTTAACGAGCTTACGATAAAAAAGAAGAAAAACAGAGCCAAAATTAAACCAAACTATCAAGTACAGGCATAATAATAAAAGAAATATTTGAATGCTAAACTCAATACTCTTTGATGCCAAAAAAAAACTCAATACTCTAATTCTTTGAAATGATTCGAATAAAAACCCTACAATACCAGCCTAAAACACCATAAAATCCCTAGAATTAGCTCTGTGATTCAGGGAAACGGAAAATTACGAACTTGTGAATTATGCAAATTTAAAGCTAGTTATGCAGAGTAGAACCAAAGGCCAGAAGAGAGAGAGAGAGAGAGGGAGGTAGAGCGTGTACTTGGCTTGTTCCTGGAAGTGGGAAACGCGAGAGCGCATGGCGGTGGTAATTCGAGACTCGATATCATCCTCCAAGGCCGCCGTGGGTTCAGCCGCTTCCTTGGCGTCGGTTTCGGGAGCGGGGCTACCGTGGGCCTCCTCCGCCATTTCTCCGGAAGGATGTTTCGGTGTTGTTACTGGTTTTCGAGAGAGAGAGTCAAGGAGTGTTACTGTGTACTAAAACCTTAACACACGGGGGAAAACGAAATGGAAAATAGAGGACAAGGGAGGGGGACTGATAAGGTGTAACCGGGCGTACAATAATAAGATCACTGCGGTCAATATTTGTGGTAAAGATTAGAGAGATTCCTGATGCCAGAAATTGACTTGCAAAAATGTCAAAAAAAAAAACAAAATTGGTACGTACGACTACTACGCAGTTAGTAGTACTCCCTCTATTTTATACAGTTTTTTGGTCCGCGCTTTGCTTCGGAATCGAAAATTTTATGAAGTCATCTTTGTGAATCTTTGTTAATCGGACATCCGGATCAAAAATAATATGATATTAAATAGATTTTCAATCGAAATCACAAAATTTCAAAAGCATTTTTTAGAATTAAAATTATAAAAATTAGTTTTTGAGTCTTTCAAGAAAGTTGTAGATCATAAAATTACCTTTTAATAGACATTTGAATTACCTTAATTGGAAAAATGGAATAAAGAAAATAAAAGTAAATGAAGTATTAAATCGAGTAAGATAGAATTTGGAAAGGACTAAGTAGCATAAAATAGAAAAGTATGAGGGTGATTTATAACTAATTGAAATAAGAAAATATTTGTTAATGGAGATCTTGAAACATAAAAATTCTCTTTTGAACCCTTCATGAAACTCGTAGATCGAATTAACTCTCGGGTTTTTCATGAAAGTCATAAATTATACAGTAACCTTCTAACCGACACTTGAATAACTTTAATTGGACATGGGGATCGAAAATTATATGGTATTAAATATATCAACAATCGAAACGAACAAATTTAGGAAGCATTTTTTTGAATTGAAATATAAAAATTTGCTTTTGAGTCCTTCATGAAAGTTGTAGATCATGAAATTACCTTTTAATAGACACATGAATCACCTTAATCGGACAAATAGAACAAAGAACAAAAATATAAAACTTAAACATTAGATTAAGATAGAATTTGTAAAGGACTAAGTAGTATAAAGTAGAAAAGTATGAGGGTCATTTGATAAATAATCCAAATAAGAAAATGTTTGTTAATGGAGATCTTGAAACATAGAAATTCCCTTTTGAACCCTTCACGAAACTCGTAGATCAAATTTAGCTTTCGGGTCCTTCATGAAAGTCGTAAATCATGCAATAATCTTTTAACCGATACTTCAATAATTTCAATTGGATATGTGGAAAAAATTATACGATATTAAATCAACCGGCAATCAAAACCACAAAATTTCGGAAGTATTTTTTAGAATCAAAACATTAAAATTGACTTTGGAGTTGTTAATGAAATTTGTAGATCATGAAATTACCTTTTAATAGACACTTGAATCACCTTAATCGGACAAATAGAAAAAAAATATAAAAATAGAAGGGAACGCGTTAAATTGTTCAACCTATAATTGTAAAGGACTAAATAGCATAAAGCATAAAAGTATGAGGATCATTAGATAAATAATCCAACAAAAAGATATTAGTTTATGCAGAATGGGACACACAAATAGTAACTTTTTAACAAAATTCCCAAAATACCCTCAATCATCAACCTAAATAACGAAAAAACCAAGTATGAAAGTATCAAAATACCCCTCCTCATTTATTCTTCAAGTCATGAGAATAGAGGGTTGGATTGGTTTTTTGGTATTTTCATATCCTCCCTTTATTGTTTCTTATAATATATATAAGTCATAGTAATCCAAATTTTCAAGTAAGGAAAGTAGTCGAAAATTAGTTGGTTTGTAAAGTTTATACATATTTTAGTCTATTTTCTCATAACACCCTTAATTAAATATTAGTCCTATACGCACGAGCCGAGCTCGAACGAGCTTGAACGCGAACTCAGTCTTGTTCGCGAACATTTTGTTTTGTTCAAGCTCGGCTCGTGTTCGTTTAAATATCTTGGTGTTCGTTCGAGCTCGGCTCGTTTAAAATTTAGAGTGTTCGAAACTCGTTCAAGCTCGGCTCGTTTAAGAAAATGTTCGTGAACATCAAACGAACATGTTAACGAACAATAATTGAACATTTTTACAAAAATTGAAATTGTTCATAAACAAAAAATTGTTCATGAACAATGTAATAATTCCCTATCAAATAATATCAAATAACAAAAAACGAACAAAATATTATATAATTTTATATATATTATATATAATAATTAAAATTTTTAATTTAAATATATTAGATAATAGAATATTATTATTTTTATAATTTTTATTAATAATATATATTATTATTAATATATAAATAATTATATAATAAATGAACGTTCGATTATTATATAAACGAACACTTAAATGAACAATAAACGAGTCTGTTCGTGAACACTTAAATGAACAATAAACGAGTCTGTTCGTGAACATAAACGAACTGAACACATCTTGTTCAAGCTCGGCTCGTTTAATAAATGAACACTAATTTTTTGTTCAAACTCGTTTGTTAACTAAATAAACGAACATAATCGAGTTTTAATCGAGCCCGTTCACGAGCTGTTCATCGAACTCGCTGTTCATTTGCAGCCCTACGCACGACATATCCTCATTCTCTCTCCTTACTTAAAGAAGGTACATTTGGAAAATAAGAGCTTGTTTGGCATAGTTTCCGTTTCCAGTTTTCTGCTGCCAATTTTCTGTTTTTGGAAACAAAATAGTGAGCTCATTTGGCATCGTTTCTGTTTCCTGTTTTCTGTTGCCAATTTTCTGTTTTTGGAAACAAAACAGTGAAAACATGTTTGGCAGGCTGTTTCTATTTTCAAAAATTTTGGAAACAAAAGCAATGTTTTGGAAAAAAGTGGAAGCAAGAATTTTGTGTTTTCATGTTTTTCCAAAACACTTCCAAAACACAGAAGCATAATCATGAACAATAAATCACATGTTTTTTAACCTTTTTTTACTTTTTTATTTAAAAACATACAACCAAATTGTATATCCAAACATGTTTTTGTTTTCAAAAATTGACAGCGCAACAAAAATAAACGAAAACGAAACAAAAACAAAAAACAGAAAAACGAAAATGATGCCAAACGACCCCAAAAAAAATGGTTGGCAGGCTGTTTCCGTTTCCAAAAATTTTGGAAACAGAAGCAGTGTTTTGGAAAAAAGTTGAAACAATAATTTTGTGTTTTCATGTTTTTCCAAAACACTCACAGAAGCACATTTATGAACAGTAACTCACATGTTTTTTCACTATTTTTTTTTTACATTTTTATTTAAAAACATACAACCAAATTGCATATTCAAACATGTTTTTGTTTTCAAAAAATTGACAACGCAACAAAAACAAAACGAAAACGAAACAAAAACAAAAAACAGAAAAACGAAAACGATGTCAAACGACCCCTAAGTAATTAATGCTTTCTTAATAGTGTAAAATGACAAATAAAAATGAATAAAGGGTTGTGACTTATAAATAGAAACAGAGAGAGTACTTGGCTAATTGCTCAAAAGGCCAAAACATTTCAATTTAGTTTTAATCAGAGGAAGAATTTGGTTGATCAAGTAAAGTATTTCAAAATCAGTTTAATTTTAGGCAACCTGTCAAATAAGGAAAAACATTTTCGATGGGTTAGTTAGAACTTAGAACTTAGAATTGAGGGATAAAGGTGGTACCCATGTTTTACTAATTATCCTGAATTAAAAGGTTTTGAGATATTTTACCTCAATCAATCAAATTAAAAGGTTTCACTCCAAATTAAGTTTAAATGAAATATTTTGTCCTGAATTGAGCAATTAGCCTTATTACCTACCTTTTTTGCTTCCGTGACATCATTGTACTTCCATTTCTTTTATTTTCATATTTCATGGTAATTTTTTAGAAAAAAATATAATGCTAAAATTTTATCGATAAAAATGATTTGTTAGTATTAATATATAAAACATAAAAACTACATATATTACCAAAATTTTTAAAAACTAATACTAAAATGTCAATTTTAAATAATTGATGACTAATTCTGATAATTCTATTAAAATTAGATTCGTTATTTCATTTGCATGGTTTTTCTATTCATAACAATCTATACTAATTATAATGCGAAAACCTGAGTTTGTCTCACGAGTTGACTCGGAGACAAACTCAGTTTTTAAAAAACTCAAAACAAAATAAAAACTACTCATCTTAAATAAAACTACTCATTAGATGATAAATATAATATTTAAATTTTATTTATATCATTTAGAAAAAAAATCTACCCATTTAAAAACTGTCACAACCTATCTTAAAATTATTTTACTTTCATATATACTCACGTAATAAGTGTCATGTGTCTTGTAACATTAGAACCGAAACTACAAAATAACAAAATAAATTTCAAATCACTCTAACAAATCAACGGTTGGTTATTACATTTTTTTCAGTTTAAAATATTAGTAACATTTAGTAAAAGGATTTTTTTACACCATGGAATTTAAAAAAAAAAAACTGATAACTAATAAGCATATTTTGTTCCATAATTCGGCCAAAAAAATATATTTTGTTCCACTTATAAACTAAAATTATGTTTTATTCAGCAAAATCCACATTGTTATTATAATTTTAACCATTCTAAATTATCATTTATTCAATAAAATTTATATTATTGTTATAATTTTACGTATTATGATTAAATTTGCTAAACTTCATTATATGAACAATAATTATCTGAATAAATAATAAATCAGTTATATGAATAATTTATGATAAATTTATAATTAGTAATTTGTTTTTTTACATAATGAATAAATAATAATTATTACTTAGTAATTTATTGACAATTTTTTATATTAGGTTTTACTACCATACTAATAATCTCACCGATAAGAGATGTAATTCTATTTTCATTTTTATGGATACTTATATTATTAATTAATTTATAATTTTAATTTTTTTGGTACATTAATTTATTTATAATTTTAATTGATGTAATGAAAGAACATAAATTTAGACATTAAAAAAAAAAGTAATCACGTCAATGTTGAAGAGGTTCCTAAAAAAATGTTGAAGAGGTTGGTTGAGATTAAAATTGGCCAAGATTTGTCTTGAATAAAAGATTATATAATATATAGTATCAATTAATGAATATTATTATAAAAGAATTAAAATATTAATTGTACAATGGCATTTTAGAAATATATTTGACAATTAAAGATATAATGGACGATTCAAAAGTTTTACATGAGGTTATACTTTTTAATATAGCATAGATAGATAGATAGATATAGATAATAAAACAATAATTGAAAGGTATATAATATATTATTACTAGTTCCTCAGCCCGCGCTTCGCGTGCGGGTGGTCTATATGATAAGTTTAGTTAAGAAAACTCTTTTAAGAAATCGAATTTAGATGTTATTTTAAGAAAATTTGCTTAAGAAAGTAATTATATTTTATTTTTTGAAAACCAATTATATACATTTTTTTAATGACAAGTAATGTGTATATATTAGTTTCCACCATCATTCCTTTATTTTTCACTTTTTTTTCCCTTTGTGAGTTTTGTTCTGAAAACTATTGTCTATTTATAGTCATTTTGGTGCTTGTATTTTCTTTAAATCCAATAGTTCATTGCATTTTGTATTATTTGGTATGTGTGCTTATTTAATAGGTTCATTTGTTCTTCTAATTTTTTTTGCTTTCGTAGGATTTTAAGAGTTAGCTCCCCACAGTCTAATACATTCCACAAGCAAGTTTCCTTTTTTTTTTTTTAAATTCGCAAGTTTTCAATTGAATAAACAACAGAATTAATGATAATATATTAATTGAATTATAATCTATACTAATTATAAAAGCAAAACCTGAGTTTGTCTCACGAGTTGACTCGAAGACAAACTCAGTTTTTTAAAGATTCAAAACAAAATAAAAACTACTCATCTTAAATAAAATTACCCATTAGAGGATAAATATAATATTTAAATTTTATTTATATCATTTAAAAAAAACTACCAATTTGAAAACAACTCCCACAAACTACTTTATAATAAATATTTTATTTTCATATATATTCACTCACGTAGTGAGTGCTCTGTGTCTTGTAATAATAAAACTCACTATTTAATGAACACAAGGATGATAGACAAAATTTTAGGAGACTAACAATTAACACATGTAAAAAAAGCAAAACGCCATGTGGCGCCTTGCTCATAAGATTATAGTAGGTATAATAATATAATTTTATATATAATACAATATATATATATAATGACACAATATATTTAAATTAAATGAAAATTAAAATCTTAAGCATGCTACTAAATTGTCCTAAAGAAGCCTATTATTTAAAATGGCAAAATTTGACCCGAATGCGAGTATCCGACTCGACTGCCTGAAACCAACCATATTTGACCAAAAAATCTACCCAATCTGAAACCGAAATGACCGGACCCAAATCCTCAATGACCCGATCCTGAAACGACCCGGACTCAAAATTATGCAAACCCGATCAATACGAGAGATTAATCTGAAATTAGCCGAATTTGGATTAATTATATTTAAATGACTCGAGTTGGAAAAGACCCAAATAAGAAAATCCGAGGCTCAAACCCAAAAATATCCGAACCATATGACCCGAAACTGAAGAAGACCCGAACCCAAATGACTGATATTTTAGCGATCCAAACCCAACCCAACATAAAACCGAAAATAAAGCGAATCGTATAACCTAAAATTTTCTTAACCCGAAACTGATCTAACATAAATAACCAAACCCGGAAAATTTAAACATAATAATTTTAATCAAAATACATTAAACTATCAAATGGAAACATGTCAAATTAAAATGGTAAAAATAAAATAATTATAAAAATATTGAATTTAATTAAATGAAAATAGAGTTTTTAGTAGAATAAAACTGTATATTAAATTTTTTGAATATATCCAAGTTTTTAATGAAAAATAGTAAAAGTAAAGTAATTATAAAGATATTAAATTTAATTAAATAAAAATAGAGTTTTTAGTAGAATAAAACTAAACAATGACATTTAAGAAATATGTTTTATAAATAAGGGTATAATGGGCGATTCAAAAGTTTTACAAGAGATTGTACTTTTTAATATAGTATATATATATATATATAAAAGTACGAATAAGGGGAAACTTTATGTTTTCCAATTGTACCCCTTTTTTTCAAATATATTTCTAAATTGCCATTATTAAATAATATTTTAATTATTTCATTATTAAAATAATAAAAATTTAGATTATCCTTATTAATTAGGATCCACGTGGCCAATAGAATTCTCCACATTATTTTTAGCATCTGAATTTTTGTCCAAAACATTCTCCAAGTCGGTTTAGGAGAAGATCAATTCTGTTCAGAAAATTCAAGGGCAAAATCATCCACCGGAATGACAGAATTAGATTTCGAGGTAAACATAAAAGTTGTAGATCTTGGAATCCTCTTTCCAACGATACCTTATTTGCATTTTTCTGAGCTCTGTATCAAAAGTTATGAATTTTCTTCCAAAACTGCTCTTGTGGGTAAAAGTACCCGGGAGGTCCCTGTACTATACGAAATGTTGATTTTGGTCATTGTACTTTTTTTTTCTACAAATTCGTCCCTCTACTATCATAACCTATCACCCGAGGTCCCTCACGTTAGACAGCCGTGACAGATCCGTCAAATATGCTGACATGGCAGTAATGCCGTCTTTTTTGCTGACGTGGCAGCCGGTCTTAGAATTAAAAATAATTTTTGATTTTTATTTTATTTAAATAAATACAATAATAAAAATTTTAAAATCAGAAATTTATTTTTAAAAAATATAAAAATTGTCATTTTCTTTAAAAAAATTTGAAATAGTTTTTTTCTCCTACAAACACCAAATAAACCTTTTCTCTCCTCGGTAGAAGATCAATCATCTTCTTTTTCATGAACCAAACAAGAACACTTTGAATGTTCTTACTCCACTTCAAATAAGCTCAAACCTTC
>AWUE01022934.1:0-71886 GCA_001974825.2 Corchorus olitorius | reverse complement strand
TTTATTTGATGTTTGTAGGAGAAAAAAACTATTTCAAATTTTTTAAAGAAAATAACAATTTTTATATTTTTTAAAAATAAATTTCTGATTTTAAAATTTTTATTATTGTATTTATTTAAATAAAATAAAAATAAAAATTATTTTTAATTCTAAGACCGACTGCCACGTCAGCAAAAAAGACGACGTTAGTGTCATGTCAGCATATTTGACGGATCTATCACGGCTGTCTAACGTGAGGGACCTCGGATGATAGGTTCTGATAGTAGAGGGACGAATTTGTAGAAAAAAAAGTACAAGGACCAAAATCAACATTTCGTATAATACAGGGACCTCCTGGGTACTTTTACCGCTCTTGTGAAGTCCTCCTTTAAATAGGATTTAACAATGCTTGCATTATGATTGAATCATTACTGCATCATAATTACTGATTGAACTTGAACCCCTTATTTGGGCTTCCATATTAACGAATTGGGGCTAAGAATATCAGATTTAGCCTTCAAGACATCTGGCTTGGTAATTTGGTTTCATGGATTCAAACGAGTCTAATGGGCCTACTGGGCCGAAATGAGACAAAATCAATAATTTTTCCAAATTCATTTCTATACTATATGTAAAAGTACGTATAATGGGAAACTTTATGTTTTCCAATTGTACATTTCTAAATTGCCATTACTTTTTTTTAAAAAAAAAAACAAATTGTCATTACTTAAAATTAGACTTTTATGTTTTATATATATTATTATATTATTATTGGTAACCCAATTTCTACTATATATATTATTATTTACTTATGATTTAATTTTAAGTTTAAATATTACTCAAACTATTTTATATATATTTCTAACTACTTATCCAAATTATTAACGATGATAATAAATATGTAGCAAAAAAAATGATGATGATAATAAATATATGATTGTTGCATTTGTAATTTTGGTATCATTTTTCTTAAACGTATGTCCATAAGATACAATGGCCATGAAAAGAGTTTGAATTTTTCTTTCTCCATTTTAAAATTTATTGTTATTTTTGCAATTGAAAAAAAAAACTACCGTCTAGGTTATGGTATTGATAACTTCTTGTCGTGTTTTGGGAATTTCATTTTCCTTTATCACTCTTTTTAACTTATTTTCTTCATTATTTTCATTACTATGTTTGATGATTGCTTAAAACGATTTTTCAAAGGGAGTAATGTTGAATGAATGGAGTTCAAATTGATAATATGCTATGTGGAGGAATGCTGAATGAAGGAACTCTGTTTGATAACGTGCTTCATATACTACTGAGTGGAGGAGCTCAATTCGAATATGTATATGTATATACTATCAAAGGGAGGAGTTCAATATGAATTATATATGTTTGTACGACTGAACGGACGAGCTCGGTCTAGAAATGGAAGAGTTTAATATGAATGATTTATATAATAATAAATGGAGGAGCTCAACCTGATAATGATATATAATTTTATAGAGAGATTGTCGACATTTCGTACTATAGTATCAAAAAATTATAGAGAGATTAACAAAATATCACAGAGAGGTTATCAAAAATCATAAGAAGATTACAAAATTTCATAGGAAGGTTTATTAAAATTTCATAGGAATCTTTATTAAAATTTCATAATTAGGTTATCAAAGTTTCATATTTCATAGATAAATTAACAAAATTCCATAACATGGTTAGTAAAATTTAATAAGATGGTTATCAAAATTTCATAAAAACATTCAATCGCAATATGTTGGGTCACGTGCAAGTGAAAGCTAAAAGTAATATATATATATATATATAATATGGAATAATAAAATGAATAATAAATAGTAATTCTTACAAAGACGGGCCAAAAGCCCAAAAACAAGTAAAACTATCAAACGAAACTAGATTACGGAAACACCACATTCGGACACGCAAACGTGAGACGGCAATAACTATCTCACCGTCAAAATTTTTGTCATCGGTCAGTTTCTAGTCTATCCGGGAAAAAAATGAAAGGCCACGGAGCTGTGGAGGTTGCAAAGACGGTCCTCGAAGTCGCCGACGTCGCATGGACCGCCATGGAACACCACCACAATCACCGCCGCCCCAACCCCGACGATAATTCCCCTAAAAACCACGACAATTCCGAGCTCGACAAAGAATTGGAAACCCTAAGAGCCGAAAACCGACGGCTCAGGAATCACCTGGAGCAGAACCTCAAACTCCTCAACAATCTCTCTGAGTCTCCTGCTGTATTACACGATTGTCCGCCCGACGTACGTCAAATTTCATAACTTTCCTTTTTCCTTGATTTCGTTTTCAAGTTTCTCGAACCTAATTGTTTTATTAATTGCAGCTCTATGCTCGGTTGGTATCTACGGTGGATTCTAAAGATTTTGTGACCCGACTCAAATCTTTTAACGAGTCCAATACGAAAATTGAGTTTCCATTTAAGGAGGCTACAGGTTCTTATATTATATATAAATCATTTTTCTTCAATCTTAATTGCGTAGTTGGTTCACTTATCTAAGGGTAATGGTGCTTGTCCGATCATTTTTGTATCAAGTATTTTCAATTGCTGGTTTGGCATGTCGTTTCTATATAAATTAAGGCTGAATTCGACCAGTCCATGAGTGTATCAATATAATTCATAATCTTTTATTGGAGAAAAGGTGGGATGAATAGCTCAGATTATTGGGGCAGACGGGTTTTTCTCCTTTTAATGTCGAAATTGATTGATCAGTTGATATATTTAAATTTGTTTTTGCATCAGGAGACGATATGCATTCGGCCGAAGTTTTAATTAATGTTGACCAAAAAGAACCGAGTTGGTGGGTATGGGTAACTGATGAAATGGTTCCAAGCAATGTTGAAGAGTGGAGTGGAATCGATGATGAGAATTACATTGTTGTTACTGAGGATCATGTTGTTGATGGGGTTGCTAACTTTATGGCTAAATGCATTTTGTCCAACCCTAAAGCTCAGGTTTGTAGCTACTGGATCTGATTCTTTTCCAGACCTACTTCATATGCCAGATTCTTATGTTTGTTTGTTGCTTTGGTATTGCAGACTTTGACGCCAGAACAACTGCAGAAAAGTGAGTTTGATGCTATTCATCTGGTTTACTACCTATAACATTTTAAACTGAGAATAATGGTAACTGGGTAAATTTTCCTGATAATTTATGCTTCGTATATCAGTTCCATTTTTTTGATGAGTGGAAATGGCAATATTACCCAGCATTAAACTCTGTATAATGGAAGTTGGACAGCTGTGCATGTACTAGATTCCATGAAATCAATTCTTGACGTGTGTTCCAATTTTCCATGTTTGATAACGTTAACATGTAGCTTTTAGACACCTAAAATGTAGTTGTATGTTCTATGAGTTCGTTGCCTGATATCTCAAATCTCAATACCTTTGTTGGCGAATTTGAGCACAGAGCTTAGTCCTCCAATGAATTTGTACTAATCATCTTACCTTTTTTCTGCATTCCTGTAATCAGTACAATTATTATATAGTTTTACTTAGTGTGGTGAGATCATGTGCAGCTCTGCTGAAAGCATTACGTGATGTCAGCAAAGTAGAGAAGGTTTTGAGCATTTGGCATGCTGGGAAGTTGTTTTACACCTTGGCAACCTGGGGACTTGCACTAGCTGGGTGTGTTTCACTGTTCCTTTTTACTATCATTTCTTTGCTTTTGTGTATTTGTTGATCTTCTTCCATTCCCCCAATGGCATGCATGTTCTTTTTTGCTTGATAGGCCAGGCCTGCTGTCATAAGTTTGCATACAGCATTGAACCTTGATCCCAGTGGCAATGCATATAAATCCATATTTAGGAAGATCAAAGTACAAAGAGTCAGCTATTTGCTGTAACCAGTATCAGTAGTAAAGATTAATGGAGTCTGCTTCAATAATCAATTGGGTTGAAAGATATAAATGGCTCCCTCCACTTAAGCAACACTTTTTTAAGCATATAAGAGGGAGGATTGTTATTCATTGAAAGAATTGCCTTCTATACATTAGATTATGTAAAATCTCCATTAAGGTCCTGTAGAATCCTTGGGATAGATAATATGTGAGCTAAATTGATGCATATGTGACATACTGTTTGGACAAACTTATGGCCTTAGCATACCCATCAAGAGATTTGAAAATTTGATTCTTTGTACTCCAAAATTGTTCATACTATTTCTTGTGGGGGATTTTAGCACCTGAAAGATTTCCCAAGGTTTTTTTTTTTTTAAATCCAGAGTTGAGAATTTAAGCAGTGTGCTGGATATTAGCCTTGTTCGTATGCTATCCCTAATCTGATGAACTAACATTATCATTCCTGTTTGACATGGACAGTTTATATCAGACTCGTGCTGTACTGAAACTTGCTGCAACGGGCGTCCATGCGACCAGCAAAGTCGTAATGACAGCTCTATGAATTGATTGCTTTATAGCAGAGAAAAAGATACTCTGAAATGTATTCAGTGATTGGGGATTCTCAATTGGTTTGCTAAATCATTGTTGGTGTGAAGTGTAAATGTTGTAAATATGTTTGGATTGGTACTACTCTTTTAATGGATACATTGATTCATTTCATGCTTGCTGCACTGATTCACTTGTACAACATATTAGTTGAGTTGGGGGACCAAGACCGAAGACATTCATGATCCTCTAAAAATTGATCAGCCGATGCAACTCGCACTAACATAATGTAAATTGTAAATTATTTTCAATTACGTAACCTGACATAATGAGAGATGGTAAACTTCTGAAGAGACCGTTTTGGATGGTAAATATTAGCAAAAATGTCAATTTTGATTCATCCAGAGAAAAAAGAATGTCAATTTTGAGCTTTTTGAGGTGATTTGAGAAATGAGATGACCTATTATCAAGGCCTTGTCCCTTTTGCTACGGAAAATGCTTCCCATTTTCCACCTTTACTTTCAAATTTAAAATAATTCAGATGTATATCAAGATTTGTGATTCCATTTCCAACTTCAAAAGGAAATAAAAGAAGTGAACAAGGATTTCCAGAAATCATAATTAAGTTGTAAACTAGTAACTTAGTCAAATGGGTACTACAATCAAGAGTAAAGTAAACATATCAGTTGCATCTGCCATATAAAATTCATTAAAAAAAGGGAAAAGAAAACGAGCTTGTATGATAGTTATATTGATCAAATTTTTGGTTTCTTTCTCAATTCCTAAAATTGCAGATTTAACACGAGTAAATCTTTGTACTAATAAGACCTGCTGCTGCTAATTTAGCTTCAACTGTTTGGTGGCGGAACACTAAATACGAGAAGAGGAAAGCAAGCTTGTATGTATTAAGATCTTATCTCAGAACTATCTAATTCTCCTCAAGGTTAGCAGGGAATCATGGAAGGAGCAATCTCTTGTCTGCAGTTGCCCAATGCCGCCCCCCTCTTCTGCCATGAGCATCAGTGCTGGTAAAAAGAAGTACTAAACTTCATGTCAAGAAAGAACATCAAAATGTAGGAAAAATAATAATCTAGAGGTTTCCTTAACATATTTGAGTTTGTAAGAAGATAAAATCTTTGAAGCATAAATGCAATGCAGATTCTAGGAGTAAGTATCAACGTTTGCACAAGCAGATGATTTGCTCTGACAATAAACCAAGATGCAAGTGTTGGCTTCAGTAGGCTCTTTTGTGATAGGCTCCAGGTCAGCTCTTTAGAATTTCAACCTATGCTATTTACCATTTCTTCCCCTTTTCAAGGTGGAAGAATTATCTTCACTTAAACTGAAAAAAGTAAGAAGCAAAATACCGAGGAAAAATGAACACATCGCGGCTGACGGCGACGTAGGACGGAAGGAATCTGGGTTATATCTTTAAGTGGTGGCTGGGTTTTCAGTAGAAGAAGTTAGGGAGAGGCTGGAGAGAGACGGAAAAAGAAGAAATAAATAATAAAACCTTCTTGGTTAAAAAGTAAACTGTACTGTTAATTTGGGTAGGTAACTGGTTAATATTTTTCAATTCAAGGGTCAAGGTTCCAAAGGATTTAATGTAATAGTTGAGATTAGAGAGCTGACCTAGAGCTGACTATAAGGGAGCTGTTTGTAGTGGAGACACCCAAGATGCATGTAATAATTGCTGGTATATACAACATGGAAACAGTGATAATGTCCAGCATTTCGAAAAGGAAAAATGCAAAGCATGGAAGACTCACCAAAAGATATAGTAGCTGAAAAGATTTTATATCCTCCTTGGGTAACTTTATGTCTCTGGAGTCTTTCTCTTTTTGTCAGATGCTGAAGCAGCCTCAGATTGAGACTGACCAAATACTGACCTGCAATTACAGTAAAAGAGGTCTTATTACTTGAAGAAGAGAAAAAGAATGATGGCCATTCCGGACAACTACTGTTATCAACAAAAGCTTGGGAACTCTGTGATATTTCAAATTGTTACATAGATGTGACCATGAATACTTTTGGGAGCAGAACATCAGTTATGAAATTTAATTAGCAGTTACATGCTTACCCACAGGTCGAACATTTCTTGTGCTGCTTGCAGAAAATTGACAAACACACAGAACATATATAGCCCATGTCAATGGTATTTTTATGGCAAAAGCATCTGCAAATTTCAGAATACCAAGTGTATTCCATTAAATAAAGTTAAAGAAAATGAGAATTCATATATGATTGAATGGGGAGAACATAAAGAGTATATAGACCTTATGCTAACTGAGCAATATATATTTGGTCTAGACCTTTTAAAAACATGAAAAAGCATACATAAAATCTAGTATTCTCTCCATTATTTAAATTGATTTCACGGAAAAGAAAAAAAAAAAAAAAAGGTGTTCAATGGTAATTATGGCATTTCAAATAGAGTTTCAGCCATGCCTTTACCACACCTTTTCTTAAAAAGATTGAGCATGATGCCAACTACTTTTCAAATTAAATTTGACTAACAATATTCCGTAAATGATGGGATAAATAGAAGTTTAAGAAGTATGAGATAAAAAGTGTACATCCATACAAAATAAAGAAAGTTTTGCAACTTGCCCAATTGACAATTACTATAACTTACGAGGCACGAAAATCTACACCAACGGGCTTCGGAAGATGTAAGAAACTGCGAGAATGCAAGTCAGTAGCAAATATAGTCTGCAAACAAGGCCAAGAACATATGAGTACAATAAAGTGGACATATTACATCAACCAATGCACTTCAAGAAAATTTATGTGTGAGGCAGCAGGGTACTGTTCTCACAATATAAACATATACTTCAATATTTTTAATGTTGAATTCTTAAGAAGCATTAAAGTTTTTCTAAAGATCATAGTACAATTAATATGTTCTATAACACTGTACAGCGAAGGCGTTAATTAGTCGTGACAAGCAAACTTTTAAATTACAACTTCAAATTGCTTTCCAATTGAGCAAACAACATACCATAAGATATTGAAACAGCCCATCCAAATTCTGAGGCTTATGATGCACACCACCAGTAATGTAAGAAGCCTAGAGTTCCCATGTATCAAAGAGCATCAATAGAAGTGAGAGAGGAAGACTAATGTTTGATTGCAACACAAGGACATTATGAGTGGATTACTATAGGTGCAATACCTGCTGCAGGAAGGCGGAATTTTGAGTACCTATGTAACAAGAATCTATAGGAACCTGCAGAGGAAGTAATAATGACATAAATATACATTTCAAGCAAGACAAACTACAAATCCATTTATAAACACATGTCTATGCATGCATGTAAGTTGTTTATATGTTAATTTTGCCTACAAACTTAAAGAACTAAAATGTGAAACTTCATCTACAAACATCTTGTACATCATCCTAATAAATAACAATATAGGAGTGGTGGAATGACTAATAATTTTCCCACTAATTTAAGACCAATTAACCAACCACAAGCTGTCATGGGGATAACCTGAACATACATTTTTAAAGCAATCAAACAGCTACTACAAGAGGTGGAAAGAATAGGTACAGCAGAAATCAAGAAAACTTAAATTCGCAACTAATTTAGTTATATGAAGCTATTCTTGTCATTTTAAGCATGATGATGAAGGACTAGTTAGTCCAATAATGAACTAACAAAATTTCATAAACAAAAAAATACTAGATGCAAATTGCAATATCAAGTACCATAGAGCGTTGGGCAGAGAATATCGCGTTCATGATTGCAACATATCTGAAAAGAAGAAAACTTTTCTTTGACTCTATCTGCCAGAGCAGGAAAGTGTAAATATAACAGAAAATATAGAAAGGACATACTGTTCAGGTCCATCTGGTGATCCCTGCAAGCATAAGATCTGTCTGCATATGTTAGTAAACTACCACAAAACATAGTAACAAAAGCTAAACAAGGAAAATATATAAGAATTTCACTGTCATAATTTACTTATTGCACCTCTTTACCAATCAAACCACCTCTATCCTTCTAATGAATATGCAAAAAGGAAAGTTTTCATCCAACATACAATATACATCCTTTTGTGCTTAAACAAATATATTTCTCTCTACATTGTTGCTTAAATCAATAGACTGTCAATGGCTCAATAACTTTAAAGATTAACATTCAACTTATGCTGTATGAGGTTGGTCCACAGTTAGTCTAGCAAGTTTCTCTAAGTATTATTGTAGACTGTAGCATGAAGCAAATATCAGACTTAGTAGTGACTGCATCATTGATATAGAAATTTCAGAAGCTATAATCAAATTTGGAAAACAAATCAAATTGCTATAAAGTATTTAGAGACTCACTCGAGGATGAGGATGAAGGGATCCTGAACGGAACACTCTCTGTATATCTATAGAAATCTGATTAAATCAAAACAATTTGTAGGGGTCATATTCACAAAGTGAGAAAGATGCTGACCATGCCTCTGTCTCATATGCACTTTCTATACAACTGAATAATAGCTACTCAGATAAGATCATGTGGTAAAAATACGCACAGATCATATTCATGGCTCTCAAATTTACCACTACATGTCCCTATCAGATTTCCAAACTGAACATTAACATCATAAAAAGTTAATGAAGCACTAAAATAGCAGAAAGGATACAACAAAGAGCCATTGACAATGACCCTGACAATAAGGAAGACTTGATCCTTCCCTCAGGTTCCCCCTTGCTCAACTGCTCGTCTTTAATAAGAAATTCCTCCAACTTCTGCAACAAGCTGGAGCTCATGACAGGCATTCTCCCATTCTCAAAATTCCGGTTCAAATCCGTAGACGAATCAAAGATATAGTTACAAGAATTATATCCAGTAGCAATAACCACAACTTGGTTTAGCTGATTAAGAGTCAATATTGCATTCAAAAACGCAAGAACCTATTAAAAAAGCAACATAAACATCAATCAATAAAATAACTAGTTTTTTCTTTTAGGGTTTTAGATAGAGAAAAGAGAGATTACATGAGAAAGGAACTGAGAAAAAGAGAGAGACGAGGAGCTCCAGAAAAATGGGTTAGTGTCTAGCAAAACCACCACATGGCTAACATCATCTGCAAAAGGAAATCACAATGAATCAAAAAAGAAAAAGAAAAAAGAAAGCAGGGAAATGAGTGAAGATAGAGAAGGGGAAACCTGCATAGAGCTTGGAAGGAGCTGAAGCCATGAGGAGGCAGCTTCTTACACTTGTTGTTTACAACTTCAAGATTGGGTATTTTTCGTCTTTATCAATCAGCAAATTTGGTGGTTTGATTTCCGGAATGGGAAAACAGAAATCACAGCTCAACGGAAATAAAATCGTTAATGTTATTACAGTTTCAATGTTTCAATTCAGCTGGGGGCACAAGGAGCGCAGCCTAAGGAGGCGAAGACAGCAACAATATATGAATCGGTCGAAAGCGGAGGGAATAAAACTAAGATGGATTAGCGTTCCAGAGAAGATCAAGGTAGCAATTTTCAGGTTGAAAATCCGACCGGCGACGGCGGCCCTATCTACGGCAGTACTCCCGAAGATGACAGCGACAAAGACTTGGGCGTTACCGGCACAGCTTAGCTTTTAAATTACCTACCTCATCTCTTCTTTTACTTTCTCTTTCATAGTATAGTATATACTAGTCCTATGTAACATAGACACACTCACACACATGACACACCCCTTTGCAATAACACAAATTTTTTTTTTCTTTAAAAAAAATTGTAAATTGTTTCAGTTCAGCTGCTGTTTGCTGATTAGGGCTGCAAATGAACATCGTGTTCGATGAACAGCTCGTGAACGGGCTCGATTAAAGCTCGTTTATGTTCGTTTATTTAGTTAACAAACGAGTTTGAACAAAAATTTAGTGTTCATTTACTAAACGAGCCGAACTTGAACAAGATGTGTTCAGTTCGTTTATGTTCACGAACAGGCTCGTTTATTGTTCATTTAAGTGTTCACGAACAGGTTCGTTTATTATTCATTTAAGTGTTCACAAACAGACTCGTTTATTGTCGTTTATATAATAATCGAACGTTCGTTTATTATATAATTATTTATATTTTAATAATAATTATATTATTAATAAAAATTATAAAAATAATATTCTATTATCTAATATATTTAAATTAAAATTTAATTATTATATATATATAATATAAAAAATTATATAATATTTTGTTCGTTTTTGTTCATTTGATAGGGAATTATTACATTGTTCATGAACAATTTTTTGTTTATGAACAATTTCAGTTTTTGTAAAAATGTTCAATTATTGTTCGTTAACATGTTTGTTTGATGTTCACGAACATTTTCTTAAACGAGCCGAGCTTGAACGAGCTTCGAACACTCTAAATTTTAAACGAGCCGAGCTCGAACGAACACCAAACTTTATAAACGAACACGAGTCAAGCTTGAACAAAGCAAAATGTTCGCGAACAAGATTGAGTTCGTGTTCAAGCTCGTTCGAGCTCGTTTCGTTTGCAGCCCTATTGCTGATCTGAGTACTCGCTCGGTTTTGAATAAAGTGGCTCCAGAAATAGGCCCATAAATTGGGCCAAATGGAATTTTTTTTTTCTCTCGTTGTTGCCAACAGCCAAACCATAAATTGGGCCAATTGGAGTATTCAACAATCGATTTGCAGTTGCACAGTTGAATTTCTTGAAATCCTTTTTTAAAGACCAAATTTCTCAAAATTAGGGTATAAACAAAAGTAATTATAACTCAATTTTCTTTTTTTTTTTTAAGAAAAATTGTAACTTTCATTTATCAAAATGAAATTACAAGGATAATACTGATAATTACAATCAATTGAGAAGAATGCTTCTGTCTTAGATCTAGATCTAGGTCTTGTTCCGTGATCAGATGAGTCGTCTTGATAATTATATGGAGTCTCGAAACTTCTTCATAAATCTTTCGTATGTCCACCACTCGATCGCTTTTGCTTCTCAGTGAATTTCCCAAAAAAAAGCTTTCAACAGCGAAAACAAAGTGGTTGATTCGAGGATCATCAACACCCATCCTTTGATCAGAAAGAAAAATCATTCCGACAAAGCAAACTGTTTTCAATCTATTGCAAACTACAAACTGGACAAAGGCCAGACTCACACTAACACTAACTGACTCGAAAAAACTGACTCAACAAACTGACTAAAACCCGACAGATCAATAGATCTGGGGACTTTATTCTAAAAGAATAATAAAAAAGATTAGGCTCCTCCTCCACTTGACAAAAGAGTCAGGAGGAGGAGAAAACAAAATTATGAAAGGAGGAAGCCGAGAGCTACTACTTCAGTTGAAATAATAGTAAAGCTCACTACTTCAATTCTCTCACCCAACATTGGAAATGAGCTTTAACATCTGAAAATGACATTTACAAAAACAAAACCAACAATAATGAAAAAAGTTAACATCACTTCACTGATGTAACTCGTACAGTAGCTGATGAAACAAACAATCATGATAGTATGAACTGATTGTGATTGAACCTAACCTCCCATTGCAAGGGCAAGAGAACCCAACAAGAGAATATTCCAAACCCAATGTGCCATGTTTGATTGTTTTCCAACACTTCTTGCCACTTCAACCTTTACATTCTAATGTCAGTTTGTTTACATTTGAATAACTTTAGATTGAGATTTGAGACTGTCTTTAAACTCAGATAACCAGATTTGATTTTTGTATACACAGTTTCATTCCTTCTAATGCTGTATACTGAAAATTTTCTTTGGAATGGCTGCAAGATCAGACTTTAGAAGTTCAAACTAACTATTGAAATGCTTCCCTCCAGAATCACCATGCCCAGAAAAAAAGTTATAAACAGATCATAATATAGACACATTGAGACCAACAATTATCAGAGTTAGCGGACATCTATGTAATGTAAGACAACGAAGACATGTCAACACCCTAGCTTGTCCCAAAACTCCTAGTGTCTGTCTATAAGTTTCAAAACAAAGTGGTACCATATTTCATACAGATTATACAAATATATTGCCATAACTGTAAACACAATGAATATTTGCAGACAAACAAGCACTCAGTCAACTCTAGCATACACATTTTGCCAGCATGAGATTTATTTTTTAGGCCTCAAGGACAACTACACTCATATATATTTAGTATCCACCCTAGCATTCCACAATCAAAAACTTATTCCCATATATAGTATCCATAAAGAAAATAACAAAATCATGCACTATGAACACAATAAGGCACTAAAAGTTGTAGTGGTCTAAAGACATTGCAGTAATCCAAGTAACTTTTGAAAGCACAGAATATTCACGAACAGAAAGGCCAATTGTGCAAATTGCACTCAGTGATCAAGTATATATTAACTTACTACTGCAATTTGAAAGCCCACTGCAATAATGTAATTGTAATGCGGTCATGAATAAAGTTACATACAACAGACAAGTGGGACAGGTCAAAAAGTAAGCAACCTTACAAAACAAAACCCCACCAGAACTGACAGGAAAAATTACAATGAGAAGGGTGAGATTAAGTTGATGAGCAAGTATATCATAAGTGCAATAGGGAGTGTGGCAACCGAATTCATCAATGAGGGAGCATCTGAGAAACTTCCAATCGGAGCGCCTGCTGGGGGAAGTCCAGGAAGTGACCCAGTGGATGGCACTGTAGAAGTCCTTGGCACTGTTGTTGCGGCACCATCGGACTGGGGTGCAGGTGCAGGGGCAAACAGTGAATCCCGTGTTACATATGTAGGTGGGGCTACAAGGGGAGGAAATTGCTGGGGTCCTGCATCATTTTTTTCAAATGCAATGCAAATGTGTATCAGTAATAATGCCTTCTATGACCATCTGGAAATATAGTAGTGACTAGTGAATCTAAGTTGATCATGTCCAACTCCTCAGTGCTTTGAGCACAAATCTTGTCACCAAAACCAAAATGTTCATTTATAAAAGAGGAAGAATAAGAAGTAAAAAGAAGCAGCACACTAATGATGAAAAGTAGCAAACAAATTCAGTATGTTGATGAATTAATAAATATATCATTCGTATCTGTAGATGCCACGAGAAATGCCAACACTAAAACCATCCTTCCACTCCATTGAATTAGCAATTACCAAATTAAATCATTTTCATCCATCTCAGCTTGAAAAGGAAATTATACATCAACATTTCACAGAATTAGGAAGTGTGAATTGCCCAATAAATTAACAATTTCTTCATAATGCATTTCAGAAAGCCAACGTATAAGAAGAGTACTTCATAATATATACTATAGAAGAACAGTGTTCCACAAATTCTCACCTGGGCACCGAGGTTGAAGAGATGATGACAGCCTGCAGAAGAAAGACATGTCGAAAGGGTTCAATCATGGAACCAAACTCAAATGCAGGTATTACTTTTTCATGTAACCCTGAATAAAGATAGGTAAAAGATGTACGATACCAGGTGAGAATGGTGCCATTAGAATAACCACCATAACTACACGAAGTAACATTGCATCCAGCACTACTTTGCTGCACGGTGGCATTCCCTAGCATGAGATTGCTGCTTTTACATTGCATGCTTGAACACGAAACAGCCAACGATGCAGGCATGCAGTACAAACTGTATAACACAATTTATAAGGCTTATTAACTGCAGAATGTTAGATAAGGGGAATGAATCTCATAGAGCAAAGACTAATTCAATTATAATAGGTAACGAATGAGCTAATAGGACAAGAAATAGCCATTTTACTTGCGATTCCCTGGGCCGCAGCTGCACTGGACGCAGTGGCTAGCGGTAATAGCATAGCTTCCATTGGGCACAATCAATCCATGGTCTGAGGCATACTTAGGAAAATTCGAAGCACAAGCTACAAGCAACAAAAGAAAAGAACACTAAGGTCCAATTCAATTTGTAAACAATGCAAAAGCATGAAAGAAAATCACCTAATTTCCCAAAGCTGAGGCATAGAAATACCCAATAATTCATCAGCTTGAACTCATCAATGCAAACAAGTGACTAAAAAAGGATGACTGTACAGTCTAACACAGAAAGGTTATATAGCAATGCCAATCCCATCAACTATATTAGGCTAGTCCGACTAAATTAGATAACGAAAACTCAACGTTACAGCTGAAACATTCAAGACACTGGTATTGGATTAGTAGCTTTATATGATTAACTTAAAACATTACAAATTCCAGTTCCAAATTTCGACAGCAAATTCCACTAAAACAAGGAAATGAAAGCTACCTGATAAAGGAACAGCTAGAATATCACCAGCCGTAATAGAAGAACTCCCCATAGCATTAACATTCATCAAATCCGTGATCGTAGTCGAATATCCTGCTGCAATTCCAGCTAATGTATCCACTGGCTTCACCACATAGGACAAATAAATAGCTGGCAGTCCGTTATCAGTATTATTAAAACAAGTACAGGGCAAAGGAACCACAAGGTTCTCTCCCACATCAAGAATAGAAGGATCGGCAATCGAGTTAGCCTCCCTAATCTGATCAGCCGAAACCAAACCAGCATAAATCGAATCGGCAATCGAGGCAAGCGTGTCCTGAGGGCGGGTTTTGTACTTAGTGGAGACAGATTTTCGAATCCCATCAACACAGGAACAGAGGATGGGGATCTTGAGGAAGAGCTGGGAAGGAAGGATGTGGTTTTCGACGTCGGGATAAGAGATGTCGATGGCGTTGGCTGTGAGAATCGCAATGGGGTCAACCTGGAAGAGTGAAGCAACCTCGGCGACTTTCAGGTCGGTGTAGAGAGTGTAGCCCAGCAAGGCGTTGCAGGTATCGGAGTTTGAACAGGGCTCGATTGTTGATTTGGAAGTTACCAAAGCTACATTGGCCAAAACCATGAAGAAAAGAGCTTTAAGGAAGGAGAAAAAAGAGGGTTTTCGGTTTGGCATCGTTAACTTCCGGGGTTTGAGAAAAAACAGAGTGGAGCTGGAGAATATATAGAAAAGAAGTTTGCTTCTCCACTCAAAGCAAAGCTGGGTTCTTTTCTTTAGTAAGGGTTTTGGGTTTTAGAGGAAAAGAACCAAGATTTCAAACCAAAAAAAGCATGGGTTGTGCTCTTCTACTACAATCTAGTGATAAAATGCGGTGGACTTGAAGGTTTCTAGGGTTTGTTTCAGCTTCACTGTCAACCAAAAATGTACCACAACTATACTGTTTTACAAAGGAAAAAGAAAGAGTTACTACAATGTAGAAACTTGAAACTAGAAAAAGATGGCAACTTTGAAGATGGGTTAAGTTTCAGCGATTTAGGTTTAGGGCTTCTTTCTTCTTCTTTCTGCAGAAATGGGGTACAGCAAAGAAGAAGAAGAAGAGGAAGAAAAAGGAATAGAGAGAGAAGGAAGGAAAGGTTTTTCAAAGGAGTGGAGCTGAGGAAAGAGACAAATGGTTTTGCATTGCATACAGTGAACAGACACTAGTCAGATTCTCGATCTTTGAGTCTCCTCTTTCAAACATAACTTTTTTTTTTTATTATGCCTAATTTGTCCCTACACCGCTTACATAATCTATAAGTAAATTCCCACTTTAAGAAAAGTGATAATGAGGGTAATTAGGCATAAATATAAGAAATTTTAAATAATCCAAACTTGGATTAAGTGTAATACTAATAAGTTTAATGTTCCTTAAATCAGATTTTAAATTTGAATTTTTTGGATAGGAAAATACTAATGAAAGTTTTCTTCCATCTAGCGACTAGCATCTGAAATTCCGAATAGTTAAACACCAAATTAATCTTTTCACCAAATTAATCATCATAAGTTAATGTGATTAGTGATTACCAAATTTTTGGGAGAGTGTAATTGAACAATATTAAAAAAATTATATAAAAATTAACTCAATCTTAATCCTCAAAAAGAACTCAGATGATAGGAGCAACTTAGCAAGTAGCAACTCGACTCAACTCCTTTATAATCATGTATGGCCACGTTTTGCGATTTTCACTTTTGACTCTGTAGTCTGAAGAGTGAAGAGTGAAGAGAAAAAAGGTCGATACCACATTACCGGAACTACCCCTACTTTTCTCCAGATTAAATAACGTTTTTTCCTTTTTGGAATTCTGGGCTGTTTAGTTCGATGAAGGGGTGTTTTGGGAAATTTGGTCTATGTGGCTTTTCAGATTTCGGAGCATCTTTTTTTTTTTTTGGTTCACTTACAACTATAATATCTGGTCGGGTCGGGGTACCCTTTCAGACGTGGATGAAAGGAAAAGAATTTCTCGGTTTCTTTCGTTGCGCGGTTTCGGTCCTTTCGGACATTATAAACATAGTTCTTGTCAAAAAAAAAAAAAAAAACTGATAAACATGGTTCGATTCCCACCACGCTTTCAAATGGGCGCGTCGTCTTCACTTCTCATAATGAATATGTCACGTGACATGTCCGTGACACTTAATCTTTATAAGTTTATACCCGACAGTCAAATCCGTCTCTTTTTTATCCGAACCGCTTTGTTTGGTTGGAATTTGGAAACCTTAATCAAATGTTGAGATTAAAGACAAAATTATTATTATAGCACAAGTAATGTGTGTGAATAATCCCAACTAATGTATACCAACCATGGACGAACTACTTTCTCTGTTTTTCACCAACATTACATTGGATCTTTTTAGTAATAATAATGGGAATTCATCAAGTAGATTTTCAATCTTTAATGATTACATAAATAAGCTTTATTATTTTTTTTTGGTAGAAGAAGCTTTATTAATTACCGGTCTATGATCCCACCATACTTTAGTACTTTAATCAACAATGATTTAGTCCATAGATAATTATATACTAAATGTTGATTTATATATTTGTTTCATCAAGTACAGTAGCATCAATTTTGTTAGAAAGTTAGAGAGGGAGCAGCTTTGAGGTGCGGGTCTAATCATTTTCTTAGAAGTAAATTCCTTTTAGAATGCAATAAAGCCACTAATTCTAAATCTGTGTTTGGAATTGTAGAATTAGCTTTGGTAATAAAGTACATTATCAGTTTGATGGGTTAGATTATTAGTAGGAAACGTGTATCCATTATAAATTTAATAAGATTGAAATGACTTTAAAACCTAACTCAAATATTACTCAAATCATTGAGATTAATTTTTTAGAACGGTTATTTAGTATTTTCACTTCATATCCTTATTGCTTTTTATAATTACTAATAAGTAAAAAAAAGTCCAAGTCTGAATATGTACGAGCGAACAACAAAGTGTGCCTATAAACCAACACCATTTTTTCGAGAAAAATCTAATCCAAACACCTGCTCAGCAAAAGTCAAGGTATTCTTTAGCATCCCATCAATATTCAGCTTCACAGTGTTGTCATCAGGAGGAATCCATCACAAACACATAATTAAGTCCTTAGAAGGCGCTTTCTTACTTTAAGCACTTTGCACTCGAAGAGCAATGGCATGAATATGCATAGTTAGGACCTCATGGTAGCTCACATCAAATTCCATGGCATTTGCTATTTTAAAAGAAAATAATGTTGTTTTTAATTATAAGAATATCACCAATTAGCAATTCCTAAAAAATGACATTTATCTATCTTATCTTATTTAGTGCCCGTTTGGCCTAACTTAAAGCTCTTCTGAAAAAGGGCTTCTGGAAAAAGTTTCAATTTAGAGTTTCTGGCTTTTAGTTCAAAAACAACTAAAAAGTACTTCTGGAAAGCACTTCTGGAAAATCCGTTTGGCCCAGCTTAAACTTTTTTCAGTAGATAAGCTCAGCTTTAAGCTGGGTCAAACAGGCTCTTAATATAAGAGTTAGATAAGAAGATAGCATACTCTTATAATTATTGAAGAAGAAGGAAAAAAAAGACCTATTAGACAAAAAGGCCTACGAACTTGTATAAGAAAGAAAATTTTACTTCTCAACTTATAATTTTGTCCTTTAAACCCCTTAATTTGCTTTTTTCGAACAAAATGACATTTAATTGGATGGAAGACTGATCTACGTAGTTTAAGCAACTACAATACTTTAAACAAAAAGACTTTCAAACTTGCACAAGGAGAACAATCTGGCTCTCAACTTCTAATTTTGAAAATTGGTATAAGTAATTGTTCAAGCTAACGGAGTCGTTGATCCTTCATCAAATTAAAGGTCAAAATCATTTGAACAATGCAAATCAAGGAGTTTAATTGACAAAATTACAAGTTGATGAGCCAAATTGTCTTTTTATGCAAGTTTGATGGCTTTTTGTCATTTTTAGATTTCATTACAAAAATCAAATAATTAGTTATGTATAAGCTCAAAAATCTAAATGAGAAATGATTAAACAAATTATAATAATAATTACCATAATCTATATCTATATCTATACTATTTTAAAAAGTACATACTCTTGTAAAACTTTTGAATCGCCCATTATACCCTTATTTTTTGAATATATTTCTTAAATGCCATTAGACTTTTATAGTTTTACTCAACTAAAAACTCTATCTTTATTTAATTAAATATAATATCCTCATAATTATTTAATTTTTACCATTTTACTATTTTAATTAAAAACTTATATATATTAGAATTTTTAAATATATTTTATAGTTTTACTCAACTAAAAACTCTTTTTTATTTAATTAAATCTAATATCCTTATACCTATTTTATTTTTATCAATTTACTAATTTAATTAAAAAACTTAGATATATTAGAAATTTTAAAATATATTTCTTAAATGACATTGATTAAATTTTACAGTTTTTTTAAGAAATAAACTTTTACAATTATTCTACTAAAAACTCTATTTTTATTTAATTAAATTCAATATTTCTATAAATATTTTAATTTACCATTTTAATTTTAAAAAATTGGAGACTTTTTTTCAATTATAATATAAACTAATTTGAACAAAAAGATTATAATATAAACTAACAAAAATCTTATTATCAAGTTTAAAAGTTAAAATAATTTACCTAATCATTAATTATTCATCATTTTTTAAAATAATTAAGTTAAAAATTTGTTTAAAATTTAATTATTGTGATTGACCTTTTTCAATTTTGGAGTGTGTATTGATACTTTAATATATTGGAATGTATAACAAGAATTTAAAGTTTTTAAAAATAAAAAGAATAGTAACATGCAATTATTTCCTTTGAATTATAAAGTTAGAGGAGTTGACGCAAAAAAAAAAGTTAGAGGAGTCAATTGGGCGGGTTGGACGGGTTTTGAGTCATACTCATATGGGTTCATGTCATATGAATGAGGTAATTTTCTCAGATCATTCGGGTTTCGGCTCATATGGATTCAAGTCATTCGGGTCTCGGGTTTGCTGGATTTAGGGTCATGCAGGTTCGGATTTTGACCTCAGGTTACTCGGATTCTAGGTCATTCGGGTTTTGCATTTTTCAGGTTTAGGACTCGGATCAATTGGGTCAACCATTAAATTTTTAAATGTTTAATTCTTAAATTTATTTAAAATGGTTAAAATTATAACAATGTGTATTTTATTTATTTATTTATTTTTGAAAGGTGATGTGTATTTTATTGAATAAAATATAGTTTTAGTTTATAATATTCTTGGGTCATCGAGTTATCTTCTCGGGTTATTCGGATTACGAGTTTGTCGGGTCTGGATAGAACATGTTCGGGTTGTTTAATTTCTTTAATCAAATCGGATTCGGTCGGATTGTGACGGGTTATCGAGGTTGGATCAGATTTTAACAGTTTTACTTATAATTAATTTCAATTATTATTTTAATTTTCTTTTAATTTAAACACGATTGGTCATGTACACCGCACGTGGAAATGAAAATTAGTAATAATAAATAACCAAACTAACATAAAGTTGGACGAAACCCATTTGGATTTTTTTTAAAGAAAAAAACCCATTTGATTTTTTTTTTAGAAAAAAACCCATTTGGATTCATTATAACATACTCCTAAACCAAACAAACAGGATGAAATAAAATGTTCAGATACAAAGACGATACACCTATCACTTGAATCACAATTTGAGTGTCACATTTTTGTCCATTAAAAAAATTTCATAAATATGTAGCAAAATTTTGTCTTGACCTTATGGAGAAAGAAAATATTTTGGTACGGAAATTTAAAAGGAAGGAGTAATGAAATGAAAGAAAGTAATGATGGCGGTCTGTGTGGAATTTATCTATTACAATTAAATTAATTACAGATGTTCTTACAAAAATGTGAACATTAATTCTTCACATCAAAAGAGAAACGCGGGAGCGGGAAATTTTAAAAAATCATTACTACCATTCGTTAGCAAGAATGTACAGATTTTTTCTTGTGTGCATATATAGTTAATAAATTATAAATTACTAATACAATAGAATTTTCAAAAAAAAAAATAATATTATTATACCTGTGCTATAAAATAGGCAGTAAAAGATTTTTCCCCCAGTTGTACCCAGAAAGCGCGGGAATGAGAAATCATTGTTCCCTCCAACTTCTCTCTCCTTCAGGAGTTAGATCAAGTGCTGATATCTAAAAGCAGAATGCATAGAAAACACCCAATTTGCTAAACCACTCAAAAACCCTAAATTCCTAAATTAAGATTGGATAAACCTTAATTGCATGGACGAATCAACCGAGAAGAAAGAGCCGGAAGGAGTGATGGTTAACGGCACCGACCAGACGGAACGGAGGAGCGTCCGCCGGAGATTGGTCCAGTCAACCTTGTTCCCGCACAAGTCTCCGGAAATTGAACCCAAAGTTGAGCAGAAGGATAAGGAAGGTGAGGACGACAATAACGACGGAGAAGATGAAGAATTCTGCGGTAGTCAAGGCAAGAAGAGGGGGAGAAAACGGAAAGCGAAAGTAACTCCTCCGAATCGAGCTTCTAAAAAGGTCTGGTTTAGTTAGTTTGTAGTTAATATAACTGATTGATTAAATCAGAGGCGATTTTTGTAGATTTTTCTAATCCCCCCAGTTGATCATGTGATATTGTAACGGCAGGCAAAGGAGAAATCGCCAAAGAAAACTACGCCCAAGAAAAATGGGATGAATAATTTGGTGGAGATTGAAGATTCATCTCCACCGCCAATTCCTAATTTAAGATTGGAGGCAAAGTTGACAGCTGAGGTTAGTCATTGTCTTTTGCAGCATTATTTTAGTTACTCCTTATGTTTTTAGAAGATATGGTTGGCCTTTTATTTTGCTTTGCATCCTGGATAGCTTGCATTAACATTTGTTGGCTAATTATTAGATATTGAAGAACAAATTATACTTAATGTTATTATTCAAGGTAGTTCCCAGAAATTATAAAGAGATAGTGAAAAAGGTATTTGACAAGTTATGAGCCTTGTATTTTGGTTTCTTTTTAGAAACAAAGGGATGACATGATGGGATTGTTATGGCAAAAAGTAAAATTAAGGGGAGAAAATAATCCTGTGGGAGAATATGGTGTGAATGGTGTGTACTAAAAGGAAGATGCTAGGGGTATTAATATGTGATGTATGATTTGCACTGAATCGTTGTAGGCCACTGCTGATGCACCATAGCTATTAGCTAGTGATGGCAGCTCTTTAAGCTTAACTAATGCTCAGCATGATGTCATAGGGTGGTAGGATGTGCCTGCTTTCAATAGTCAGTATGATAAGGAACCTTCACTATTACAGCCTGATGAAGAGCTTATTTCTCTTACAAGGCTGCTAGGATTTTCTAACAACAGGGGAAGCTGCAAAGCACTTGTTCCTTTTCTTTCCTTTTTTTGGGGGGGCAGAAATGATTGCCCAGTCTCTCCTCCACCTTTTATTTTATTTTCCCTCACAACGAGTAGTACAATATGGTCTCAGTATATTTTATCTGTCTGCTTATCAGCTTGTACTAGTAGCAAATAGTTTCCAAGTCCATGATTTGTTTATGTAGCTAGTAACGTGTAATATGATAATTGGCATGTGAGTCAAACTGTGTTTGTTTTATGCTTGATCAGGAAAATTCACGGATATTCGCTGGAAGGCAAATTCATCCATTTTTTGCATCACTGAAAGTGGGAAAGAAGAGCCAGGAGACAGCTGAAGTACGGAGAAATGGTAGCTTGATTGAAAGAAGCAACAAATGCATTAATATTGGTCCTATTCATGTGTTTGAAAGAAATCAGGTATGGATGATTGACTCAAACGTACTAAAATTTATTCTAGTTTCTGGTTTTGAATTTTAATTACTTTGAATGTTCTTACTCATTTTGAATGAAATTCAAAACCTTGCAGGATGATGTAGTTCTTGATTGGAAAGATTGGACATTTGTTGACAAAACCTCTGTAGAAGCTGGTTACGATCTTGAAGGATCAGTTTTTGAAAAATGTATTGGGGCATTATGCCTTGAAAACTTTCTTGGTGCTTTACATTCCTCTGACACATCAGTTGTCCAAAATAACCTGTCAGATGAATGTATTACTCAAGACAATGACTTAATTGGAACATCAACGGTGATACCTGCAGTGTTAGTAGATGAGCAATTGCAAAGCTATCAGCGGTTAAAGAGCTCAGAAGGGGTATGCATTGTAAATTTTTAATTTTATCTTCATTGCATTTTCTATCTTGAAATTTCTTTTCAAAGAAGTTGATATGGCCATAATTTTTCCTTCCTTTCTGTAACTTCTTCTAAAAATATTTTCTGAACAATAGAATTGCTAGACAACCAATCCCCACAAATCCCTAAACTCCATTTAAATTAGGCAAGTATTTTAACTGTTTTCTAAAAGTTCTAAAATGTACTTGTGCTTTTAATAGTTTGCTGGCTGCCAGCATTTTATGTAACTTTGTAGGCATGTTCTTTAATTTTTGTTTTCACAACAATAATTTTCTTTTTACCAGGACTGCCAACTAGATGAAGTTACTGTCCTTTCTAAGCAGGCTGATAATGTGGAAACCTCAGAGCTTGAAATGCAAACTAGACTTTGTCAAGAAAGGTTGGCATTACATTTTCCTTCCTTTTTCTTAAACTTCCTTTCTGATATGTTATTTTAGGATTCTCTCAATCTGTTTATAAGTGACATATATTCAACGTATGAAATAAAAGCATTTTTTACGTTAGTTGCATAAAATTTGCTCTGTGTGAAAGTCGTTTGTGTTACTGTAGTTGCTGAAACTATTCAGTTCAAAGTATGAAAAATATACATAGTTGTATTAGGAATATATTTGCACCTTAATGGCATGAAGAATAGAGATGGTTGTATTATGAATACATTGCAGCTTAATATGTAGCTACTTGTAAACCAAACAGAACTATCCATGTCTTTATCCGCTACTTGTTAAAGCCTTGATTTTTCTCAAGGTTGATGGTTAAAACTTCTGCAACCAATAGGCATACCAAAAATAATCTAGTGTATCAATGAAAAGTTGTTACTTGCTAGTTAATGGTTTCTGCCTTTGTACGACTAGTATGCTATTCAGCTAAGCAAGATCCTGTTTATTATTTTACTGATTAGAGTTCTGTGCCATTTCATCATGGTTGCAGTCTTGAGCCTGATAATAGCTTATGGACAGATAAGTACCAGCCAAAAAAGGCCACAGAGGTGAGATTTGATTTCCCTCCTTGTTTTGAACTGCAATGATTGTGAAAGGGGGGGGGGGGGTTATGCAATATTCCACACGCTTCATTATATTGTTTTTGCAACTAAATGCTGCTTTTTAGGTATGTGGTAATACTGAATCAGTGAAGTTTATGAGTGAGTGGTTGCATCAATGGCGTGAGGGAAGTTTTCAAGCCGTTAAAGCCTCCAATAACATTGATAATGGCAACATGCAAGAAGATGATTACATTTGTTCTGAAAGTGACTTTGATTCAGAAAACTTCAACGGAGAAGATAGCCTGAAGAAGGTTCTCTTGGTTACAGGACCTATTGGGGTATACAACAATTTGGCTAAAGTTTATCACATTTTTGCTTATTTTGAAGTTAACCTTTGTGTCTGTATCACATACTGAACTTCCAAGTGTTGCTTTAAATGAATTATTTTTATGTCTTTCTTATGTGTGGCTGCATGTTGCGGCTAAAATTTCCTTTGGTATAGGTTGAATTCTTTGCTCTATATATTGCAAGCTCTTAATTGTGTGATTTCTTGGCAACAAGCTTTAGCAGTGTCTTGTTCTTTCTTATGCATTTGGTTGATAGATCATTCTTTTTTCTGAAAGCATAAGTAGGAAACTTACACTTAAGTATTAAATGTAATTATACCAGTAAAGGTTTTAGTCTTGAGAATCTATGAGGTTTGAGAGAACTCTTTTGTTATATTCCATTGGATCTCCATTCATTTTGTTTTTTTAAACGGTTGCTATCTGCAAGAGAGTTTTATATTTTTTTTTTCAAATTATGTTTGGCAGATGTGCCTTTTGGTTATATTGGTAGTTGAAGGTATTTTACTTGTGTTTCAGAGTGGGAAGTCTGCAGCTATCAGTGCTTGTGCAAAGGAACAAGGGTTTATAATTCTGGAGGTACTACTTAATTTTTAATTATAACATTTAAAACAGCATACAGTTTCTTTGTTCAGTGCCAGTTTGTGGCATTATTGCAAATGGTATTCTTATATAACCACTAGTTTTAATCGGCATAATTTTGGAAGATTATTTGTTAATTAAGTGGTCTCTCACTTCAGTATGAAGCTAAGGCTATAGTTGAGTTCCTAAGTTTGCAAGTCTAAATCCTTTTAGTTGTAGACATGTCATGCATCTGAAAGACAAAGGTATATCCCTCCTTATTTCTGAAAGATTCGAAACTTAGATAGGTGCAACTTTGGACTTCATTCTTATATTGACAAGAAATCAGTCTAGTTGTTAGCTTCAAATTCAAGCTACAAGTAAATCTATGGTGCTTTTCATGCCCACTTTTTTTTTTTGCCAGAATGCCCTTTATTCTAAGGACTGTATTTACACCCTTGTTTAACTATAATTGTAAAGAACTGAAAAATGAAATTTCTTCAAAGTTGAAAAAGAAAAGAAGTTGAATGTTTCATTTGGTTTTGTCTTCCCTTGTAACATTTTTCTTGTCAAAAGAGAAATCACAAATGTTTTAACATGCTTTCTATTTTGTTAAAAGACTTAATTTACAATTACTGCTTATTATACTCCTAAAAAATTAGAAACTAGTTACAACTGCTGCCCTTGAACTTCAAAAAGCTTAGTTACAGCCCTCTTTGATAATGAGGTATCCTTCCATGCAGTCAATTGGTTAGTGTTTGCAGTCTAATGCTAAGAGAATACTCCCTTAAGGGAAAATTGGAATTTTCTAATGTATTATTTTGGTAGTCCAATGCATCAGATTGTCGAAATGGAGCTGTTGTGAAGGAAAAATATGGAGAGGCATTAGTTGGAAAGGCATTAGAGTCACTCTATGGAACTAGGTTGGTTATCCTGTCTTCCGTATCAATCTTACACTCCATCCTGTATCACCTTTTATTTTTATGATCATTTTTATATTGCCAATTGGAGCTTTAAGCATCTGTCCTAAATGGTAAAGTATATCTGTAGCAGGTCACAGCAAAATCCTATAGATTCACTTGGCAAGCATGTGACGAAATCCGA
Organism: Corchorus olitorius; assembly: GCA_001974825.2. Classification (NCBI taxonomy): domain Eukaryota; kingdom Viridiplantae; phylum Streptophyta; class Magnoliopsida; order Malvales; family Malvaceae; genus Corchorus; species Corchorus olitorius. The sequence goes on along the minus strand of AWUE01022934.1, from coordinate 46,047 downwards.
ATTTGGTGATGAGGTTATAGAGTTCATATCAATATCAGATGAGGAAGACTCCTTTGGTGCCCATGGAGCGTCTGGAAAACATGTCTGTATTGATAAAGAAACTGGCTCTTCTCAAGTAAAAAAATTACTTCTCTTTGAGGATGTGGATATCATTTTTCCTGAAGATCGTGGTTTTATTGCTGCTATACAGCAAATTGTTGAAAAAGCAAAAGGGCCCGTAATTTTGACTAGTAATAGTAAGATACCTTTCTGATTGAAACAGTTTTATTTTAGCTTGATACTTATATAACTTGATGTATTTTTATTGGGATCGATGTTGTGGTGATTCTCAGGTAACGATCTTGTTCTGCCTGCCAATTTGGACAGGCTAGAGCTACGTTTTACAATGCCATCACCAGAGGAGCTGCTTCACCATCTTCATATGGTATGAGCTTCCAATGCTTTCCTTTGAACTCTTTTCTGTTAGAGAACTTGTACCTATTCATATTTATGTTCATCTTATGTTAATGCCACAGGTCTGTGCAGCAGAGAAGGCCACCACTCAACCACATTTACTGGAGCAGTTAATTAAATCTTGTCAGGGTGATATTCGGAAAACCATTATGCATCTCCAGTTTTGGTGCCAGAGAGAAAAAATTCAGAAAGGTGACATCCCAATACGGGCATACATGTTTGCCTAGTACATTTATTCTTGTTTCTGAATTTTAACTGCACTTCCATTTTCTTATTGATGATTTTTATTTGTGAATAATAAGTTTGCTTTCTAGTTAGACCTGCGGCATTATATCAAAGTTATGATTAATATTCTCTAAAATGATTTGTGTCATCATTTTGTTTGACTTTTCGGAGGTTATATATATTGCTTCTAGTGCATTTAGGAATTGAATTATTTGTTTGTCATACTTCCAAAGACTTCTGCTTTCTTCTTCTTCTTCTTCTTCTTCTTTTGTGTGTGTGTGTTGTGAGAAAATGAAAACAGGTTTTTCTCAATCATGTAATTTTACAAGTTCAGTGTTTCTTCTTGAACATTCCCATGTACTGTCTCTTGCAAAGTTTCTTTGTATTATATATCCATATATTGTTTTAACATAAAGTTTTATCCAGATAGGAAAGTGCAGAAGGCCTATGGCTTGCTGCTGTTTGATATAGAGGTGGGTCATTCAATACTACCAACTATAATACCTTGGGATTTTCCATCTCAGTTATCAGAGTTGATTGAGAAGGAAATTGCAAACACATTGTCAATGATGGATAAAAATTCAACTTTAACGGCGGAAGAACTTGATAATCACAGCATGCCAAATGGCTTGGAGATGCATAACGATGAAATACACTGTATAGAGGCAAAGAAGGAATTAATGCTAAGTAGGAATCCCTCTATCCAAGATTGCAATGAATTCATGAACCCTTCAAATACTGCACATGATTTTTACAACTCATCGGGAACCCCAGTTTCTTTCTCTCGGAGAACACGAAGGAAGAAACTTGATGTTATATCTGATTCCGAAGATGAGCACTTTGATAAACAACCTTCTTTAGTCTCAGAATTCAAGAATGTCAACCGTGAATTATTCACTGAAGATTGTGGACTTCTCTGTCATTATCCAAACACGCAAAATTGCACAAGGCCATTAACAGATAAGCAACCTTGTTGTGAAGCAGAGAAATATGAGGACAGGGGTTTCCAATGTTCAGAAACAGCAAATAACTTGGAAACGGAAACTTGCAAATCTTTGGATGTGTCATGTGTTCCTGAGTCATCATTTGTTCCTGAGACTGAAATTTTTGATGGAATGGAGCTGTCTTCTAGAACTTTGACTTATGTAAATGTTGATGAAACAACAGAAGTTTCAGTGAGTTGTGGGTTCGCAGAGGACCTGTTTCCAGTTGAAGAGAACGACCTTGGTAAATTTACACATGAATTTGTTACAACTCCAGAGTTGTTAGGTAGTTCATGTAATGTTGCTGCAGAAGCATATCGTGAAGTGGTGCTGGAGAATTCTCCAAATAACTATGAGGAGGTTGTACGAAGAGGACTTGCAGTGATGGATGAATGCAGCCGAATAGATTTCAACAAGAGATCCATTTCGATGGTGAAATTTAAGAACCAAGTGGCCACTGATTTAGTACAAAAATCATGGAAGAAACTTCGTCACAGTTGTGCTGATCTAAAGCATTATGTTGACTCAGAGCCGAAAGATGCTCATAAGGTCTTAAAACTTACTTCTAGAATGAGTGATCTAATTTCACAAGCTGACCAATTGCTTTCCAAGTGCCAGATGCAAGTAAGTGTTGTTCTGCTATTGACAGACCCTTTCTATTGAGTTTGTGCATGTTATCTGTGATGGTAATTAGCTACTTCTGTAGGATTCTTCGCAGCTGTTCCCTTCTGAGAATTTTAATGCATTCAGCTGGTGTGAAGACCAGTGGCAGATGGTTGACACAGTTTCACAGCATGGATTTTGCTTTTATGCTAAAGAAATTGATGCTGTAGGATCAAAAATGGGTCTTCACCAGAGGATGAATTTGAGCCAGGAGATGTTGGCTTCCTCAACTAGTACAATGGCACTAGGTAGACTGCTTGAACAAGATGGCAGGGCAAGCAGGACTTCAGTTGATGGAAAGGGTTTAGACATGAGCCCATCAAAATGTGAGCTAGCAGCAAAAAGGTACAGCGGTGCCATTTCCCTTGAAATCACACTTGTAAATGTCACTTGCATGTTGCATATGAGTTAAGCATTTTGGTATCTGCAGATTACATATCAAATTTCATGATTACTATTGATCATGTACTACTCCTGCAATCATTCTTTCTTTTCTGCAGGATGGTAGCATTGAATAAGTATTTCCTTCAATAACTTTTTGTAGATGTATGGTTTAGGCATTTATCTCATCGGCTCTTATAAGATTTTGATTAACTCATCTTGTTAAAAAGCATGATTTCCTGCTGTTTGACCTTTTTCCATTCAAATTTTCATTATCAGCAGCACTGTTTTTCTTTTTTACTTACCTAAATTTAAATTATTTTCGGCTTATACAGGGATGTGAAGTCATGTATTTTCGATATCATTGGGCCCATGGTTCCTTCAAGATCATACTTGGCACTGAAGGGTGCTGCATTTCATGAATACATTTCTTCATTGAGATGCATATCAAAATCTGAAACTTCCCGCTTATCAGTAAAAAGACGGAGGTATAGTACTTTTATTTCAAATTACTTTCTTGCTAATTTTTATACTCTTGTATGATCACATCCTTTGCAGTAGTTCTGTTTAATTACATATGGATTTGATACAGGGGACGAGTTGCTCGACATTACTTGAGTACTGGTGAACTGATGTTGTCTCCTAAAGAAATTTCATTGTTGGATCATTATAACTTTATTGGAAAGTTATTGTCCAACAGCTGATGCTCGTTCCATACACACATGATTGAGGGAAACTAACAAAAATAGGCATGGTAACGTACTAACGTTGTAAATTGGGGCAACGTCTCCTCAGCTTGAAGCAGCTGTTGTGTATATTTAAGTGGATGAGGAAAACTGAGCTGCCATGAAGAACAGAAAATCATTCAGCAGAAGGTAAGTGTTGAATGAGTATTATTGGGTTTGGAATGTCTGGAACAGCTTTCATTTTTGGTCCAGTCTTAAATCTTGCTAATGTGCTTTAGTATGTGAAAGGTTTAGAGTAGATATCTTGAATCATAGATGTGATTCCATCCATTCTCATCATTGTAAAGCGTATATCAATAACAGTTCAGCACTGACAGGGATAATCATAATAATAATGATAATTTAACATGAGTTTCATCAAAAAGAATAAGTAACATTAATTCATATTCAATCGAGACATAATGCAGTTGTTTGTGCAGTAGGCATCTTAATGGAGAAAAGCTCTTGTTATGATACTTGCTGAATCGAATTCATATTCATGGGTTATTTGGTACTGAGTTCTCTGTGTGTATACCTTGAGCTTGACAATTCGAAACTGAGTTCTGGGGTCTTATTCGAAAATGTCTAACTGTTAGGCACCCCATATGATTATTATAGCTTTTAAAATTTGGGGTTTTGATCCACCCTTTGAATTTTGGAAAAGGGTTGCCTTACTGTGCTAATTGCCTCTATTTTAAAGTAGGTTTCAATGTTTCTCAGGCTAAACATCCTGATTTCAGAAATACAATGTAGTGGAAACTTCAAATCGAAAAGTTTGGGGCAAGGCTCCGTTTCTCAGGCAAAATTTTGCAAAAGAGAGATTTTTGATTGTTGAATCACACATTTTCTGAACTGTTGCTTGAATTCCTGCCAATTAATATTATTGTGAGTGGAGATTGCCACGATGAGAATGACTTAATTATGGATTCAAGTCTGTTGGAAGATAAATCTATTTATGAGAAGAGTCTTTATGATATTAAACCATGGGGGTTGAGATTAGTGACTACTAATAATTAATAATCATGCGTAAGAAACATGGTAATACTAGTAAATATATGCGGCAAAGTTTGAAGATGAGGAGGATGGGATGGGATGGGATGGGATGGGATGGGATGGGATTGATTTGATTTCATTTGTCCTTGGTTCCGTTAGTTTCTAATGTTTAGTTACGATCATTACTTTACACCTAGTCAGTTTTGGGATGGACCACTTTTCATAATGTGTGATTTCAATTTCATCTCATAACACTGTCTAACAGTGGCAAGGTCAGCATTAAATCATCTAAACCTAAAAAAGGACAATTTGTTTTTTTTTGGTAGGAAAAGGTACTTAGATAAATTTAAATGTTTACAGCCCTAGGGAAAGAAATTCCCCGCATGTCATCCATAATAATGTCATAAACAAAAATAGGCAAAGTACTACAAATTACAAAAGGATCAAATTGTAGTCTTCCTTTGTTGGCTATGGCATCAGCAGTCCTATTCGCTTCCCGATAGCAGTGAGATAACCTGACATTCAGTATTCTTGACATGAGCAGCCTGCAATTAGAAATAATGTTGACCAGAGGATGCAAGTCAGTATTAGCACTCTCAAACAAATGAATAACCACTTTGGCATCAATACTAATATCAAGGAAAAAGCATTCCCCTTTCCACAGCAATGGTTAGCCCATCCCTTAGCCCCCAGAGTTCAGCTTGGAGACTATTAGCAAAGTCCACTCTCCTTGAGTAACCCACAATCCATTCTCCTCTGTCATTTCTAATAACCCACCTGCCCCTGAGGCTCCTGGATTTCCCTCTGATGATCCATCAAAGTTCAATTTAAACCATCCTAGAGAGGGGGGAGTCCACTGAACATTCACCCAGGATTTTGTGACAAGTTTGACATGACAGGGGCCAAGGAAAAGAAATCAGAGGCTTTCTGCTTAATGCTATAAAAGGTTTCAATAGGAAGCAAAGTTTTCCCTTGGAAGATGCGAAGATTTCTAGCATACCAAATAGACCAACAAGAATAGGCAAAGATGGAAGACCAACTCAAACCAGAAATAATCAAAGGAGAGGTCAGGTTAGACAAAATCCAGTCCCTGAGATCAGAAAGAAAGAAATCAACAGGGAGCTGTTGAAAAGAGTTCCAAACAGAGACATCAAAGGGACAGTCTCTTAAGATGTGAAGAGTGCTTTCTTCTGAGTCCGGGCAAATTTCACAAACCAACTCAGGGTTGATGTTACGATGGTAAAGCAAAGATTTCGAGCATAATTTATCATGGAACACAGTCCACAAAAAATGTTTGACTCTGTAATGACATTTTGCATCCCAAATCTGTTTCCAAAAATTCTTATCAGGATTACACTCCCCAAAACCATTAGCTAAAACATAGGCAGAATTTAAAGAAAAATCCCCATTTTTTGAAAAATGCCACACACAAGTGTCAGGAGCAGAATCCACAGTGCAAAAAATCAAAGACTTGATTTTACTCAATAATTCAGGCGGAAACTCAAAAGAGACAGATTGTAGATTGTTTTTTTTGAATTGTACAAAAAGCAAATTTCTTATTTCTAGGGTCTCAAACTCAAACATCCAAAAAGGAAATCTAGTGTCACTTAATCATTGCAAATATTGGAAGTGGCCATTGGCAATCTGCACAAGCTAATTGACATCAGTATCCAGTAATACATAGGCATGTACTTGAGGATAGTCTTATTGTAATCATCATCATTTTTATGATTCAGGAGCTTGATTGATCCTGCTATAATTAACAAGATTATTTCTTAACCTCTTTTCTGACTATGGGTCGATAATAAGTTTGTCTCGATGATGAATTTAATTAGTGCAAAAGCAAAGCATCATACGTTTGCAAAATTTGACTCATTAAACGATTAAGATCACATCTGAAAAGCTTTGATTATATATATATATATATTATATATATACTAAATATTATTTGAAAGACCTAGGGAATTTACCAAAGGCCCCTTTTGAGAATCGATGAGGAGGCTTCATTTGAACTTTTTTTGTCCTTTTATGTCTTTTCTCACTTGCCAAATTACTAAGAAGACCCTAGATTAGTTTCTTACCCTTGAGCCCTTTTTTGTAATTATCCTTTCCTTTCACATAAATGTTATAATAAATCCTATCCCCCCTAATTATCTAGAATTGTAACCTCTTTCAGGTCTTTCATGTCCATATGAAGAAAAGAGTAAACTTAGTTTTTCGTTTAAGTGCTACACACTTTAGAAGAGGAAACAAAATTGAAGTTATTGCATCTGTCCATGTACAAACTAATATTTACTATTTATTGTCAACTTTAGGGCATATGCTCAATGTTAATAGTATAGCCTTTTAAAGATGCAACACAAAATACTAATAAAATTACAAATTTTTGAAACGAAATCCTTTCTGCATTCAAACAATAATAAAAAAATCTATAACAAAGAATGTCCGACGCGCCAACGCGGACCAATCAACTTGTAATTAGTAATCCTTAGTACGTAGCAAATTGTCAAGAGCTATACAATTTGAGAAAGGTAGAATGGTGAGGTTTGAAACCCAAGTCTAGCAGGGCTCAACCTCCAAAGAAAGGAGGGTGAACCCATATCTGGAGTCTGGACCAACTCTCAAGTCTCAGCCTATATATATATACTACTTTTAACTTTCATGTGCGTTGCACGTGACCCAACATGTTTAAATGAAATATTTATATGAAATTATGATAACCTCCCTATTAAATTATGATAATTACACTATTTTTGATGACCTCCTTATAAAATTTTAATAACCTTCCTATGAAACTTTAATAACGATACTATCGAATTTCGAGAACCCTATTATAATTTTTTTTTAACTTTCATATGAAATTTTGTTAACCTCCCTAAGGAATTTTGAAAACCTTACTATGAAATTTTGATAACCAACACTATGAGATGTTGATAACCTCCATATGATATATTGATAACCACGTTAAGAAAATTTAAAAACCTCCATATGAATTGTTAGTAATTACACTCTGAAATTTTGATAATCACACTATGAAATTGTGATAACCTCGCTATAAAATTTTGATAAACCTCCCTATAAAATTTTGATAGCCTCTTTATGAAATCTTGATAATTACAAATTTTGATAACCTCCCTATGATTTTTTGATAACCTCATTATGAAATTTTGTTAATCTCCTTATGAAATTTTGATCTACATACTATGAAATTTTGATAACCCTCTTATGAATATTTGAAAACTAAACTATGAAATTTTGATATCCTCCCTGAAATTTTGATTACTCTATAGTAAAAGTTTAATAAGCTTTCTAATTTGGTAACCATACTATGAAATTTTGATAACTTCCCTAGAAATACCACTATGAAATTTTGGTAATCACATTTTGAAAATTTGATAACCTGTTTATGAAATTTTGATAACCTCTCTATAAAATTTTGTTGACCCCTCTGAAATTTTTTGATATTTTAATTATGTAATTTTGATAACCTCGCTTTGAAATTTTGATAAGAACACTATGAAATTTTGATAATCTTCCTATAAATTCTGATAATCCAATCTCTATGAAATTTCGATAATCACTCTATGAGATTTGATAACCTTCTATCAAATTTTGGTACTCCTTATGAAATTAAGACTTTTATAACCTTCATATGAAATTTTGATAACCACACTTAAAAATTTAAATAACCACACTATGAAATTTTGATAACCTCCCTATGAAATATTAGTAACCTCCTTATGAAATTTTGTTAACCACACTATGAAATTCTTATAATCTCGCTATGACATTTTGATAATCTCTTTGATAACCTTTCTATAAAATTGTGATAACCACACTATGAAATTTCTATAACCTAATCTTATGAAATTTTGGTAACCACACTATGAAATTTTGATAACCTTTCCATGAAATTTTGATAACTTCCATATGAAATTTTGGTAACCACACTATGGAATTTTGATAACCTCCTCATGAAATTATAATAACCATCTTATGAAATTTTGATAACCACACAAAGACAAGAAAATCAAAATCATAATATCACCTACTCTTCTAACTCAACAATTTCCAATTGTACAAAGTGAATGCGGCAAAACATTATATAACGAAGAGATGGAGCTTCACTAACAATAGTATTGTACATGTTAGTGTTAGTTTAATCTTTTTATTGACATTTAAAAAATTGAAATTAAAAGTAAAATATTAAATTCAAAAAATAATAGTAAAGGAAATTTGCATGTTCATCAACAAAAATCAATTTGACAAACTTATAATTCGGTCTAAATTGAAATTTTTAAATAATAAAATTATACTAAATTTTAATAATGGCAATTTAGAAATATATTTGAAAAAAGTGTACAATCGGAAAACATAACGTTTCCCATTATTCGTAGAAATTTGAATGTTCATCAATGATAAATCAATTTTGCAAACTTATAATTCGGTGTAAATTGAAATTTTATAATTAATTTTTAAGTAATTAATTTTAATAATGTCAATTTAGAAATATATTTGAAAAAAGGGTACAATCGGAAAACATAAAATTTTCCATTATTCGTACTTTTATATATAGTATAGATAGATTTGGAAAAACTATTGATTTTGTCTCATTTCGGCCCAATAGGCCCATTAGACTCATTTGAATCCTTGAAGTCCAAATTACCAAGTCAGATGTCTTGAAATCTAAATCTGATATTCTTAGATCCAATTCGTTAATATGGAAGCCCAAAGAAGGAGTCTAAGTCCAATCAGTAATTATGATGCAGTAATGATTCAACCTTGATATAGTATTATTAAATCCTATTTAAAGGATGACTTCACAAGAGCAGTTTTGGAAGAAAATTCATAACTTTTGATTCAGAGCTCATAAAAATGCAAATGAGGTACCGTTGGAAAGAGGATTCCGAGATCTAAAACTTTTATGTTTATCTCGAGACCTAATTCTGCCGTTTTGGTGGACGATTTTGCCCTTGAAATTTCTGGACAAAATTGATCTTCTCCTAAACCGACTTGGAGAATGTTTTGGACAAAATTCAGATGCTAAAGATGATGTGGGGCATCCCTATTGGCCACTTTGGATCCTAATTAATGAGGATAATCTAAATTTCCATTATTAAAGTGATTAAATAATTAAAATATTATTTAATAATGGCAATCTAGAAATATATTAGAAAAAAGTGTACAATCGGAAAACATAAAGTTTCCCCTTATTCGTACTTTTATATATACTAGTTTTAACTTTCATGTGCGTTGCACGTGGCCCAACGTGTTTAAATGAAATATTTATATGAAATTATGATAACCTCCCTATTAAATTATATGATAATTACGCTATTTTTGATGACCTCCTTATGAAATTTTGATAACCTTCCTATGAAATTTTAATAACGATACTATGAAATTTCGAGATCTTTTTATAATTTTTTTTTATCCTTCTTATGAAATTTTGTTAACCTCAATAAAGAATTTTAAAGATCTCACTATGAAATTTTGATAACTTCCCAATGAAATTTTGATAACTGATCTATGAGATGTTAATAACTTACATATGATTTATTGATAACCACATTATGAAAATTTAAAAACTTCCATATGAATTGTTAGTAATCACCCTCTGAAATTTTGATAATCACACTATGAAATTGTAATAATCTCGTAATTAGATTTTGATAAACCTACCTATAAAAATTTCATAAACCTCCCTATAAAATTTTGATAACCTCCTTATGAAATCTTGATAACTACAAATTTTGATAACCTCTCCCTATGAAATTTTGATCTACATTCTATGAAATTTTGATAACCCTCTTATGAAATTTTGAAAACTAAACTATGAAATTTTGATAACCTTCATATGAAATTTTGATATCCTCCCTGAAATTTTGATTACTCCATAATAAAAGTTTAATAATCATCCTAATTTGGTAACTATACTATGAAATTTTGATAACCTCTCCAGAAATACCACTATGAAATTTTGGTAATCACATTTTGAAAATTTGATAACCTCTTTATGAAATTTTGATAACCTCTCTATAAAATTTTGTTGACCCCTCTATGAAATTTTGATAATCACATTATGTAATTTTCATAACCTCGCTTTGAAATTTTGATAACAACTCTATGAAAATTTTATAATCTTCCTATAAATTTTGATAATCCGATATTTGTGAAATTTCAATAACCACTCTATGAGATTTGATAACCTTCTATCAAATTTTGGTACTCCTTATGAAATTGAGACTTTTATAACCTTCATATGAAATTTTGATAACCTCCCAATGAAATATTAGTAACCTCCTTATGAAATTTTGTTAACCATATGAAATTCTTATAACCTCGCTATGACATTTTGATAATCTCTTTGATAACCACACTATGAAATTTCAACAACCTTCCTAAGAAATTTTAATAACCTGATCCTATGAAATTTTGGTAACCACACTATGAAATTTTGATAACCTTCCTATGAAATTTTGATAACTTCCATATGAAATTTTGGTAACCGCACTATGAAAATTTGATAACCTCCACATAAAATTATAATAACCATCTTATGAAATTTTGATAACCACACAGAGACAAGAAAATCAAAATCATAATACCACCCATTCTTCTAACTCAACAATTTCTAATTAAATAAAGTGAATGCGGCAAAACATTATATAACGAAGAGAGTAAGGAAGCAGACAGTTCATGTTGTTTCAATTGATTTGCCTCATATTTGATGAAGCTATCTTTGAAGCGGATGATTTGGCAAAGGGGGGTTTTGATTGATTCATGCAGTTTAATTTTTCTTATTGTGTTTGCTTGATTGTGTCTTGTTTGCTTTTGCTTGAGCTGGAGTGTGTTTTGGTTGCTCGTGTTCTATTTTGCTCTTTGTACTATGCACTTTACTGTGCGTATTTTTATTCAATTGAATAAATCTTGCTTTTGCCTTTTAAAAAAAACGAAGAGATGGAGCTTCACTAACAATAGTATTGTACGTGTTAGTGTTAGTTTAATCTTTTTATTGACATTTAAAAAATTGAAATTAAAAGTAAAATATTAAATTCAAAAAATAATAGCAAAGGAAATTTGCATGTTCATCAGCGGAAATCGATTTGATAAACTTATAAAAATTCGGTCTAAATTGAAAATTTTAAATAATAAAGGGTACAATCGGAAAACATAAAGTTTCCTATTATTCGTAGAAATTTGCATGTTCATCAATGAAAATCAATTTTACAATCTTATAATTCGGTCTAAACTGAAATTTTATAATTAATTTTTAAATAATAAATTTTAATAATGTCAATTTAGAAATATATTTGAAAAAAGTGTACAATCGGAAAACATAAAGTTTTCCATTATTCGTACTTTTATATATAGTATAGATAGATTTAGAAAAACTATTGATTTTGTCGCATTTCGACCCAATAGGCCCATTAGGCTCGTTTGAGTCCATGAAGTCCAAATTGCCAAGCCATATGTCTTGAAGTCTAAATCTGATATTCTTAGACCCAATTCGTTAATATGTAAGCCCAAAAAAGGAGTTCAAGTCCAATCAATAATTATGATGCAGTAATGATTCAGCATTATTAAATCCTATTCAAATGAGGATTCCACAGGAGCAGTTTTGGAAGAAAATTCATAATTTTTGATCCAGAGCTCAGAAAAATGCAAATAAGATACCGTTGGAAAGAGGATTCCGAGATCTACAACTTTTATGTTTATCTCGAGACCTAATTCTGTCATTTTGGGGGACGATTTTGCCCTTAAAATTTCTGGATAAAATTGATCTTCTCCTAAACCGACTTGAAGAATGTTTTGGACGAAAATTCAAAAGATAAAGATGATGTGGGGCATCTCTATTGGCCACGTTGGATCGGATACTCTAAACTTTTATTATTTTAATAGTAAAATAATTAAAATATTATTTAATAATGACAATTTAGAAATATATATTTGAAAAAAGAGTACAATCGGAAAACATAAAATTTCCCCTTATTCGTATTTTTATATATAGTATATAGATTATATATAGATATATATATCTTCTTAAAGCTTTCATCAAGAAATGATGAATATGTTGAACAATTGCCATAGCAGTTGAGTTATGGTGACCAATCTTTCTGATATGGGACTGAAAAGAAATGCAAAGGCTATCATGAAAATATGACCCAAACCCAAACTGCTCTTCATTTTGTCTTTTTGCTGTCATGCTTACCCCCTGCTGCAGCTGCATGTAGCTACCATCAAGTGCATCAACTCTTTCATGTTATATTTTAATACAATGTTGATATTAAGAAATCTTAAGCATATATCCAACTTCATCTTTTGCATACAATACAAGGCAACAACATAACATAAGCATTCCTGGATTCACCTGTACATGTGTAATTATAATAGCACTTGAGTTGAGCTTCTTCCTATTAATTAGTAAATGCTCTGCCTAGCTCGCTTGACCACTTGGTTTTTCTCTGATATACTTCAGATGTATATAGCCTGTTTAATTTGTTGGCATTTTAATAAATCTCTTGTCTTGATGAGTTAGAACTATATATATGACAAGATGAGCAATCATATCTCCATTGTTCATACATTAAATTAATTTCATTTCTCATATATAACAGTATTTTGCATTGAAGAATCATATATAATATAATGTTATCATTGCTTTAATTTCATTTTTCATTAATTAGTATGTATAATATTGATTTCATCTCCCCAACTTAAATCTTTACTCGATCTTCATTATTTTTAGTACTAACTAGTCGTATTTATTTATGATTTTCAACCCCCTTTTCAAGTTTATATATTTACTTGGACTTACCTGATCGTGGCCATGCTCGTATATACCTTTAAATGATCAAAAGTAAGAAGAAACTTTGAAAATTCGTCATTATTAATATTTCATTGAATAAAAGAGACCTATTTGTCTAGCTAGTTATGAGTATGTTGTAATTCTTCAGCCATCTTCTTTTCTTTTTAGTCCCTTTTCTGGTCTAACAAGAGAAACAATATCAGCTGATCCGATGACCCTACACCACGTAGGTGAAATAGAGAATAGAATCAAAACCAACATGATTCGTAATCTTAATAATGACCCAAAATTTAAACCAAAAAAAAGGCACCCTTTTCTTTTTTGAGCCTTCATTTTTGGCTTTTTCCTAGCAAACCAGCCTGTTCTTCAAAGCCCCTTATTAGGCCTTATGTATATATGTAGATGCAGGTCATGTAGCTATGATTAATGATGGGATACATATATATATCTGAATGAATGTACAATACGAATTCAAAATTCATATCCCAACAGCAACACACATGCAATGCATGCCATTGCCTTGCCGCATGTGCACAAATCTCTCATTTATATTCTCTTTCTCTCTTACCCCATTCCTTTCCTAATCTTTATATACCCATCCCGCTTGTCTTTTTGTCTAAAAATTCATCAACAATATAATCGCCAAGCTTTTTCTATTTTGTGACCCTCTCTGCTTCTCAATTCTCATATGTTTTAGAAAATACTACAACTACTACTTATGTATGGTTCTTTTTTTTTTTCTTTTATCAACCATGGCATCGTGTAGTTATATTAGAATATGGAGTTGAACTTTATTGGACCTAAATTCAAAGAAAGTTCTCCCAACACTTATTTTCTTCATTCACAAAATTTGAATATAAAATGTTGCTTAAAAAGCATTGACCTCCTTCCACTTGACCTAATAGACATTAGGCATTGGTCTATGTATAGTTCTTCTGAGTTCACATAGATATAAAGTTGGAGGATGAAAATTAGGTTTGTTACTTTTAATAAGAAAGGCATATGACATTAGTCATTAAAATTTTAAAATATAGGCTTAATTTGCAACCATGGGTATCACAAGGCTTATTAACCTTATGAATAGATTATTAAATTTTTAGTTTAATACTAGTAGTTAAGTAAAATAAAATCGTTAATCTCAAATACCAAGAAAACAACTAAAGGGTAGGGTCAAAGTCATAGTATTTGTTTAGGAAAATAGTAGAGCATAATGTCTTTGTTGTTAATTTAGGTGCAAATAAGGCTAGTAGAGATAGAGTATTGTTGTTGGAATGTACAAGTCAAAACATGAAAATTGAAATTGTATTGTATGGGTCCAACTTGTCCAAGTTCCAAGCCATGGTTGAAATGAAACTAGTAAAAAAGAAATCCTTATACTAGTAAATATTCTTGGTAGCAGCGGGCATGGTTGAAGAGATTGATAGAAGAAAGCAAAAGGATAAGAATAAAGAAAAGAAAAAGAAGGGAATTCATAATTCCAGTGCTGAATTATCAAACTCCATTCCCTGTTTTCCCTCGAAATGAAATTCCAAGCACGGAGAAGAGTGAAACCCTTGTTTCCTAGTGGTTTAAAGCCTTTCAGTTTCGCACACATTCCCATGCCTAAACTAATTTTTATTTTTGTGCTCTCACTGTGATGGAGTATACTATACTATAGTATTTTATTTAATTATTTGCATAAAATGAATTTAATTAAAAAGTAGGTGATTGTTTAGATTTGGGTCTTGTGAGATGAAGAAGCTCTTCTTCTCACTCAATCAATCTGACAATTTTCATTTCTCATTTCTTGAATCATCATTGGGAAGGAAAGTGACACATTTTTCTCTCTCTCTCTCTCTTCTTTTTTTTTATAAATACATACAGGAACAGGAGTAATAAATAAATAAATACATTAAGTAGTAAGTATTACCTTTGATCCAAAACTTTATTCCTTTGTTGCCAGTGGTAGTGTAGTATTTTTTTCTCAAATCCCTAAATAAAGTCGATTAAGAAAAAAAGCTACTACTAATATTTTCTTCAAAACACTAACTATATTTAAAAAAAATAATAAAAATTGAAGAGTTAGAGAGAGGGCATAAGTGTAAATTAGCAGGAATAAAAAGAAACAGTGGAGCAGCGGGTTACTAGGGAGCAATAATTTGGAGCTTCTCAATTCACGAGGGACCCTTTCCTTTTCTGACATTTCCCCCTCTTTTTTTTCCTTTTTAAACTTTTTTTTACCTCATGGTGCCAAAAAAAAAGAACTTTTTTTTACCTCTTTTGGTGTCAAGAAATTTCTTTTTTAGCTCTTTATTTTATTTACTCAATTGATTTAATGATTTAATTAGTAGTACTAGTACTACTGCTAGTTTCCTTTTTAGTATTTTTTGTTTCTACTAATATTATGGCCAAAAAAATATTATGGAAAAATAAGTAAGTAAAATAAAAATATTATATTACGAAAAATGTCTTGATGTAATTATTGGCTGTCTGTCAGAGCAGGATTCTCTACTGTTGACTGACGTCCATAAGGAAAAAAAATAATTAAAAAGAAAAAGGTAAAAAAAAAAAGATTTTTCCTCCCTTTTATGTTAAAAAAATAGTAAATATGGAATAATTTGTTAGCCAGTGCTGATTATCATTATGTCTAAGACTGTTATTTGCCATTTTTAAAATTATACTATATATTACTAGTAGTATTTAGTACTACTATTTTTCAAATGTGTCTCTTGTTCAAACGCTTTGGAGGATGTCGAATATATTATTTTGAAAAAAAAAAAAAGACAAATACTCCAAAACAATTATCATTACTGTTTTGTAGTGTAACCCTTTTCTTTATTGTTAACGTTTGTAAGTAGCACTTATTATCGAAAGCAAAGCCTATAAATAAAATATAACAAGAGTTCACTTCACATCCATGTAACTGTGAAACCATTTTTCAATTTTGTTTCAGAAAATCCCTGTGCTTGTAATAAAAACAAATTTCCAGTATTTTGGATCATATATGCAATTAATTAATTTCATAATAATGGTGTAGGGTCCTACTAACTCAACCAAAAAGTTTGATCTCATTATGCCATAAGCAAAGCAAGCTCTCTAATCATTTAATTATAATGTACTCCATAGTCCATACATTCTTGTTTCAAGATTTAATTATGTTGGCCTACCCCAAATCCAATCTCTCTCCATCTATCTAAACTTTGGGTTTTCTTCATATTGTGATATTTCTGACATGACATTTCATGAGAATCAAATCTTAAGCATCTGTCTTTCTTTCTTTTTCTTATTTAAAAAATTAAAAAAAAAAACCAACAAAAAAACAAGCTGCTTCTTTCTTGTTCTTGGATAGAGACTTTCCCTCGGCCCCCATTGTTTGCGGAGCCATGCATTATGCATAATTGTTTTTGTCCAACATAACCCAACCCCTTCATTAGCCTTCAAATTGCATTAATCATTTCAAACTAGTAGTATAGTTTTTAATGAAAGGCTGAGAAAGTTTTGAATCTCAAGTACACTTTGAAAAATGAAGTTTCAAATTTACTAGGAGTACATTTGAATTGAATCCATCAAAATTTATTGACTCTAGAGAATGATCCTTCATTTCTTGTAAAGAGAAGAAGAAACATGCAGTAATTATATTGGATTAATCACAAGAAAGCATTTATTATTAGTTATTAGTTAGATAATAATAATAATAATAGGTACCCATCATTGGAGAAGCCATTGAAACCGACCAAGAGACCAGACTGTTGGGACATTGCCATAAAGAAAAAAGATGTCTATAACTTCACCATTTTGTGGTCACCCCCCCCATCCAAAAGAAGATGAATTGGCTAAATATAATGTTGCAAATCTAATTACAAGTTGAACCCTTAATGTTGTAATCGCCATTTTTGTTTTAAAGAAGGAAAAAAAAATAAAAAAATGGACCATGTGCCCCTTCTTTGCTGGCATTGAAATATACCTTTCATCATAGATATGGGCAAATTCATTAAATTGTTTTCTCTCTTTTGCAACCAAATTAAATTATTGTATCAACAAGATGTATATACCCAACAACATTATCAAGAACAAAGATTGTAATAGGAATTAAATAAAAGAAATAATTATATGAAGAAGAATCTGAAATAATAGAGGGGAAATTGGCATTGCATGCACAAAAAAGAATCATCTCTTTCATCATCAAGAACCTGAAGACCTATATGTAGTGAAATAGGAGTAATAAAAGCACACACCCATAACACAAAAATATATATATATATATATAGGCAGGGATTCCCGTGAACTTTAACCTGCAACTGCAACAAAGATAAAAAATTATCATTATCATGGTTTTTGCATCATCATCATCGCCTGTTTCCTTTCCTTTCCCCACACTTGCTTCACTTTAGCTCCCTTCATTCTGCCATAACATCACTCTTTTTTGTCTCTCTCTATCCATCTTTCTTTCATTTCATTTCCCATTTTTTTATTTGCCCTCTTTTTTCAGTTTTCCACTTCATTTTTTGGACTCTTTTCTTTACACTTGAGTCTCCTCTTAATATTAAAGCCCCACAACTTCCCACACACCCTCCCCCCACAACTTCACCCTTCTCTCTCTCTCTCTGTTTTTTTTTCCTCTGTTTTCTCTCTGTGACTGTGAGTCAAGAGTCTTTCTCTTCATTTACTAGTTTTGAGTTTTTTGTGAGCCAATTTTAGCTTAAGTGAAGTGAGAGGGAAAATGCCAAGTTCAGGTGCATTTTTGAGGCAACTTAGTGGGAAAGAAGCTTGGAAATCCACATCTTGGAGATGGGGTGGGATTGGGAACACCAAGTATAATAATAACGTTGGTGGGACTGGTTATTCTGGTGGGTTTGAGATGGAAGGGCTTAACATGTATGGCAATGGCGTTGAGAATGGGTTGGTTTTAAGGAAGAGAGTGATGGTTGTAGTGGATCAAAGCTCTCATTCGAAGCATGCAATGATGTGGGCACTCACTCATGTGACCAACAAGGGTGATTTGCTTACTTTACTTCATATCATTTCTCCAAGCCAAGATGGTTCCGACTCTTGTTCAACTTACCTTGCTAACTCTCTTGGCTCACTTTGCAAAGCTTGTAAGCCTGAGGTATTGTAGACTTTTCTTTCAAGTTTTGTTATGTTCTGGAAAAAATTGTCAGTTTTTGTGTTTTTTGATCGATGGATCCAATGTGTTAGGTGTTAAAATGGTTAAGAAACAGGAGAACAAAAAAAGTAATCTTCTTGTCTTTGTGTTTGATAGATCCTACTTGATTTGATCTTTTATTTTACCTTTTTTTGGTGAGAGGCAATTTTCAAGTTGTTCTTTGGGTTTTAGTATACTTTTCTTCTTTAACCATCAACCATGTCAATGTTGCCTGCATGTTTTGTTGCTTCATTTCTATTCTTTACAAGGCAAAGGAGCTCTCCTTTGCCCCCAATTTTCAGAACCCACAGCAGCAGAGTTTTGTTGTGAAATTTTTACTAGACAATGAAGTTTTTTTCAGATGTTCTGTTTCTTTGTTTTACTGTCTTTGTTTTTTTCTCTTTTCTTTTTCTTGGGTTATGTGAGAGAATGGCATAAACCCATGCTTTTCTCTTCTTAATCTTTGCATTAAAATTAAAATGAAATTTTCAAGTTTCAAGCTCAATCTTTGGATCTTCAGGTTGAAGTTGAAGCACTGGTAATCCAAGGGCCCAAATTGGCAACAGTGATGAGCCAAGTGAAGAAGCTGGAGGTATCAGTGTTGGTACTGGGTCAGAAAAGGCCTTCTGCATTTCTAAACTGGTGGGTCCTTGAACCCCATTTCCAAGTTACACAATTCCCACTGTCCTATTTTCACAGATCATTGCTCTAACCAAAATTTAATTTGATGGTTTGGCGTTTGCCTTGTTTTTTTGGGGTTATTGTAGCCTCTGCCTATTTGGGACCAGTAGCAGCTCTGAGGAGTTCGTTGAGCAATGCATCAATAATGCAGATTGCTTGACAATTGGGGTTCGGAAGCAGAGCAAAGGCGTCGGTGGCTACCTTATCAGCACTCGATGGCAGAAAAACTTCTGGCTTCTGGCTTAGATTTCTAGTTAAAACTAGTCCTTTATCATTACTACTATATTAACTAAATATATATATATGATTCCTAGTTAGAAAGACCACCCACCCAATATAGCATATGCAAAGATAAAATCACTGTAATAACCTTTAACTTCTTCTTATCTACTACTAACTAGAGATCTCCCTTTGTACTCTCGTCCACCATTGATATAAAATGTACAACCCGTTCTGCTTCAGCATCATTCTTTTCTTGAAGAACACTGCTAAAATTGCCTTAAATTGCATTCTGATCTTTTGACTAAAGCGTCTGCTGCAGAATCTGAACTATAAAATGATAGTACTAATAATAATTGAAACAGCACCATAAATAAATCAGCCTCTGTCCTGTGTAAGATAAAATGTAGAAAATTTTCCCTTGGTTTGGTGTACTCTGATATTTGAGGTACTCTAATAAATAAAGAGATGTAAGAAAGAAAGCAATTCTGTTTCTGAGAGACAAGTAAATATGTTAAGAATTTCCAACTAATGATTGAATCTAATGTAATGTAAATCCGCACAAGGTGATCGAGCATCCTGTCCAAACTATGCCATTTCTTTGTATTATCCCTTCTCCAAAAGCCATGAGCCCATGCATAACATACTCAATTAGACCTTATCATCTAACTTCTCATTATTTACAAGGGGAAGTAGTTCCATCAAGTTCCTTGGCGTCCGGGGTGTCCGAGGTGTTCGTGGAGTTCCAGGAGGCTGTTGCGAGATAATGTGCCGGACGTACCCATAAAATGTACATCCCACAAGGGTAATAGCACAGCCAACGGCATTCATACTGGAGATTGGGTTTCTGAATATCAGCCATGAAACCAACACAGCAACAGCTACCTGTACAAGAAAACGTAAAAAATGATTTAGTGATATATAATGAGCACTGCAACTGTAAACTACAGAACTTCTGAGTTTCTGCAAACACTGAACAATACGTGCAACATTTAGATGATGAAATGTGCAAGAAGTTCACAAGATAAAATTTATTACAGGGGTCTCTAAAAGTTAAAACAACTTAAGCCAGTGCACCCACAATCAATGAAAGCAATTATGATGGCAATGAATAGTAAAACTGAGTCAGAACATGATAAGGACCCGTTTTTTCTCTTCAGAAATCTCACCTTAAGGTTTCCAGCAACATTAAATGTGACAGCAGTAGTTGAGTGAATCACGTAAAAAATGGAGAAGTTAAGACAGAAAGCCAGAACTCCTGAGCTGAAAATAATGATGAGGGCCGGCCCGGGAGAGGGGTGGGTCTGAAACCAATCCATAACCCCATTACCTTCAAGTAAAAGAGCTGGTACTCCCAAGATCATGGTTGCGAAAGGTGCCATGTAGTAGACGGTGTTTATGCTATAAGATTAGGCATCAAAAAATAAAGTGAAACAAGATCAGAACACTTGCAAATAAATGTCAGACTAAAAGCTTTGCTCACTTAGCATCAGTTGATCAAGAAAAAGGACACACAAAATGAAGGTCTGACATAATATTTACTGAATCGAACATACTTCAGACTTTGATAGGAAAGTGATGAATTCTCTTCAAATGTTAAAACAGGCAGTTCCAACCCAGACAGGGCACAAGGAATTCATCCTCACACTTTTATTCTAAAAATGGAAGCAAGCCCTTGTATCTCATCTTGAAGCTTGGCTCTTTTGATAACTAGAACCAAAATATGATGCAAAATGTCTTACATAATTAGGTCAATTTTAATTGTACCTCACTTATTAAACCTAATATAAAGTGGTTTGCCAGGTTTTACCAGAGAGTTATAACTAAATTCTATACTGAATTGTGCTTAGCTTCATATTGCTTTATATTCCAACCTTCTCCAAATGGTCAAAGATAGCCAGGAGGGCCAAAAGAATCACAAGAAAAAGTCAGTACCTATCAAACTTGTAACCATGCAGCAGAGATTCTGCAAGGATAGTCTTTGTAGAAGTAGCTAAACATCCAAATAAGGCAGCACAAAATCCAAACATATTAAAACTAAGTTCTGTAATAGATGTGAGCAGAATTCCTCCCACAATTGGAACCAAAGAGGCCCAAATTCGCCAGTCAAAATACTTTCTCCATACCAGCCACTGCAAAACCACTATTGACATTTACAGACATCAGATGTGATAAAGTTGAGAGTAATATGAAGATAGGATGCACGAAGATGAAATGAAAATTATGCTTCCAGTTTCTAAATCTCACCTGTCGTTGCAGGAGTGAATGACTTTATTGTCTGCATAAATGAAACTGGGATGTAGCGTAAGCTGACATTTCCTAAAACTATGTTGATACAGAACACAAAGGACATGGGAAATATCCTTTTCCAGCGATCTTCAGGATCAACCACTATCAGAGGTTTAAGCTTGAGCACTTTGATTACCAGATATGCTCCAATGGAGGAGCATATAAAGTGAACACATGATACTGAGAGAGGAAACTTGAAATCCAATTTCTGGTTAATAAGAAAAAAACCATAATGTCAGACCTTTGACCATGAGTGTCAAAATTGACCAACTCAATCTCAGATAACAACATCCTGATGTGACAGCATGATCAATGTTCACTGCAATTAAGATAACTTTTTCATGTCCTCTAGAGAGATAAATTCACATCAGCTTGTTCATTGCACTGAAGAGTGAAGAAAAACAAAGCAAGTAGGCTCCCAGCTAGACACATGTCAAAGTTTTAAAAATATAAGTTTAAATTTTGATAATAGGCATTAGATCAGGAAGGAAGCAAAGTAAGAATGCTTTCTAAGCACCTGAAACTTTAGAGCACAATCAAAGAATTTCAAATGAGTTCAAAGGGCGGAACATAATCAGTAGTATGTTTCCGAATATTCCATTAAACCATCTAAAAATTTTGGTTAATTCTCTAAGCAGGCATATCTACTCATAAGGTCACAAATTGCCTGTTCATGTTTGATCTCCACCACATGCAAGACAGCAACCCTTACTCTTTCCCCCCGTCAACGTGTATCACATAAACAAATTAAACATTATGATACCAATGTATGAGGAATCAATTATATAGACATAAATAAGATATATGATTATATTCCTAGATCTGTTACTTATGTACCTAGACAGAACTTAAAATTGGAGTCAGATTCCTCTAACACAAACAAGACTGACAGCCTAGCCATGAGTCCTGATTTCTTCTTTTAAGTTGCATAATTTTAGTCCATAATCAGGATGCAGCTCTACACTACAAAAACCAAATTGAATGATTAAAAAAATGATAACAAGGAATGGAGCTTAGACAGTTGATATTACATTTGACCAGCTAAATTGAACCGGTTAAACATGGCAGGCTCTTCAAATATAGCGAAATTTTAGCATAATAATATTTTAATGCTTAATAAATTATTGAGCTTAGTGATAATAGCCCACATAAGACCTCCAATTTCCAAATTCCAAAAAGCAAACCAAAAAAATGAAAAAAACAAAAAAGAAAAATTCTAGACTAGCAATTATTACCAAGAATCAATCACAAACTCGAGCAGAAATTTCAGTGGTATTGAATCAAAGAAGAGAACAGAAGGCTTGAAATATAATTGTACACTACTCAAATAATCAGATTCATAATAGAAGAAAATAATAATAATTAAGCTAAACCCAAAGTGTCGAAAATGAATAAAGAAATTTAGAAACAAACCTGAAAGATCCATTTGTTAATGATAATCACGGTGACATTAAAACCCCACCACTGAAGAATTGCAAGCAGAGATCTGAAAACACTCCACTGCAACAATATCCCCTCCTCCATTTCTCCTCTCTATCTCTCTCTCTCAACAAGAACCAACCCGAAATTCCCACAAAAACCCAGATCACCAAATTCAAAACCCAAAGCCAAAAACCAAATAGAACTGGTAAAACAATAACAAAAAGGACACCTCAAAAGGGGAAAATAGAGTATTGAAGCAGTAGCTGAGTTATATAAAGAGGAAGAGAGGAAAAAAGAGAGAAATAAGAAAAGAGACCTAAAGAAAATGTGAGGGAGGGTGTAACGGTGGAGGCAGACCTTCTTCCATGTGATTATCTCTCTCTATTCTCCTAAATATGTAGGGGTTGAATTTTAAACGTCTCTTAATTTGCCATGGAAATTATGTTTTTGGTTTCTTTTTATTTTTTATTTAATGGATTTGAGGTGGGTCCCAAAGTTCCTAGGAAATAGGTGAGATCTCAGCCATCAAATGAATATACTTTCCTTTTGATTTTTGACGTTGACTAGAATTTCTTACCATCAGATCTTGTTTAATCATAGGACTGGTCTCACTCTGGAGAATCATATCAGAATTTTTCTTTAAGATTTTTTTTTGGTTGTAGGAGTTTGTAATAAAGTTTGGGGTTTGGGGGGAGATAATTACGGAGGCATAATAATTAACACAAGGTGTAAAAATGGATTTTTCTTTAATGTGCATTGAAAATTCTGGATATAACTGTTCTGTAATGTGATTGGAAAACAGAGTTATGGCTTTGATTTGATGTGATTGTTAGTATTAAAGGTAGCTGTTTGTTTCCTACTTTAGTCTCTTTCGTTGTCTCTCTTTCATTTTAAAATTATAACCCATCAAAGAAAATTTGGAAGGTGACCATGAGTAATATGATACTAGCAAGTAGAAGAAAATGTTCTTCATTAGGAAAAATAAAATTAAAAGCAAAATTTTCAGATTTGAATTGTTCATTCTTTATTCTTTAAATAAAACTACTCTTATTTTCGCTAATAAGAACAATTACAGATATTAAATTTAAAGTGGAGATAACTCTTTCAATATTCATTTCTTTCTTTTAGACAACTCATCACAAATGTTTATGATTGATTAGCTCAAAGCCTCAAAGTTATTAATATTCGGCACAAATATGGTTCCATCAAACCATAACAAAGTAATCTTAGGGCATTAATTACCAACTTTCGGTGTTGAAATAACAATTATATACTTTGTATTAATTCATAATCATAATTGATTTTTTTTTTTTTACCAAATGATAATTGATGTTGAGTGTTATAGTATATTCTAATCTTTGAGTTTGAGACTTGCTCTCTACACCTATACCCAAGTTTATATAGTACATAATAATCCTGATAAGCGAATGATCAAGTAAAATTTCATTTTCTAGATTGTTAAATACCGTTCCCTTTTTATTAATTATTGTGCCCCCTTTTGACACTTTTGCCTTTTACTTCATTTTCCTATCAAACCTTCAAACTAAAAATCTCAAATTTTCAAGCCAATCACCAATATGGAACCGCCCGAGAACTCCATAAATGGACGATAACGTGCCGTCGACATCTAACGAGGTAAGAAAATTGCAAATCTATAAAGTTATTGGGGCTGATGACCCGGGGCGTCCCCAGGGGCACCCCACCACGGTGAGTGGCGCTCGCCCATGGGGAGGCGCCTAGCCACCCGCCGTGGTGGGGCACCCCCTGGGGTGCCTTTCCCCGTGCTGGGGCGCCCCCAAGGGACGCCCTCGCACGTGGATCAATTTTTTAAAAAATAATTTAAAATAATGATATTTTAATGATAATTATTATTAGTTAGGGTCGATATTAGTATTATTATTTATTATGTATTGTTACTATTGCGCCAATCAATATTTTTTGGTAATAATATTTGGTAATTAAATTTTGTACGTTGAATTGGAAGATTTTGTTATTGACGGTGTTGATTACAGTCCATAGTTCGTCACTGACCAAACTTTTGTAAATTGTTCCGCTTTTGTAAACTTTTGTAGAATCAGCCAAATAATGTTGCCTCATTTTACAAAATACAAATGTATAAATTTTATATAGAAGAAATGAAAATACAAATCACAAATACAAATGTATAAATGTTATATACGAGAAATGAAAATACAAATCAGTCGGTCAAACGCCACTTCGATATTAGGTCCTCCAAAACTGCCGCATGCTCTGCCGCCGACTCTGCTCCAGTAGCGCGAAGGTCTTTGATTGTGTCCCTCTGCATGTTTATTAGCGAGTGACCCACTACAAACAAACAAACAAAACATTATAGGAAAAAGAAATTATTTATTTGTTTAATTTATTTTTGCTGCAGCTGTATCGGGTAAAGCAATTTACATATTCAGTGTTGCTTAATTTATTTTTGCTGCACCTCGGATGC
Organism: Corchorus olitorius; assembly: GCA_001974825.2. Lineage (NCBI taxonomy): Eukaryota > Viridiplantae > Streptophyta > Magnoliopsida > Malvales > Malvaceae > Corchorus > Corchorus olitorius. Next base: position 20,621 of record AWUE01022934.1, on the reverse strand, counting down.
AGAACAATGTACAAAAGTTTGGTCAGTGATGAACAATGGACAATATTACTTACAAAATCTTCCAATTCAACCTGCAAAATTTAATTACCAAATATTACTTAAAAAAATATTGATTGACCCAATAGTAACAATACATAATAAATAATAATACTAATATCGACCCTAACTAATAATAATTGTCATTAAAAAATCATTATTTTAAATTACTTTTTAAAAATTGATCCTCACCATGGTGAGGCGCCCCCGGGTCATCAGCCCCAATAACTCTATAGATTTGCAATTTTCTTACCTCGTTAGATATTGACGGCACGTTATCGTCCATTTCCGGAGTTCTCGGGCTGTTCCACATTGGTAATTGGCTTGAAAATTTGAGATTTTTAGTTTGAATGTTTTGAAGAAAAATGAAACAAAAGCAAAAGTGTCAAAAGAGGACGATATTTAACAACTCCCTTTCATTTTATATGAATGGTTAAAATTTGGAACAAAAGCTGAGAATTTCAAGTTCCATGGTGGAAAAAAATACCAATAAGCAAATGAACAATGTATGAACACAAGTAATAATATGCCAAAAAGATCCTTTTCACCCCATTTGGATCCCATATCGTAAAGACAAGGCTGATACTTTCTTGACAGCCTTGTTTTGTCTTTTACAATTACATGCCTGTTTTTATCCCCTTGTTTTGTCATGTTTAACAAATTTCAAATGAAACCAAAAGCGTTTAATGAAGAAAAGTTTCTTCTAATGTCCATATAAATTTCAAGTTTGAACTAATATTTAAGCAAAATGCACATGGGTTACTTGTGAGATTGCCACCAAATATGGTTTTGATTGAAGAGCGTAGAGACATGAGATAATTGATCAATAACATTTTGGCCAAAAAAAAAAAATCAATAACATCAAAAGTCATGCAAAATTGAGCAGAGCAGCAACGTTTTGCATCTCTTTATGTGTCCAAGAAGATAGCTTAGAAAACGTTTGATCAAGGCAACTAGAACAATACCAAAACATGTGAGTGAGTAGTGGACAAGTTATTCATTCTATCTCCCATACTTGGGGGCCGAGCAAATTTGATTTGAGTACACCAAAAATACTAGTAACTTTTTACGCCATTGACAATGACAAAGTATATTGGTAGTAAGTTGAAAAACTTCAAAAAGATTAAAAAAAAGTTTGTAAATCTTGACGAAGTTAATTGGTTATTATTATTTTTTTAAAAATATCTGAAATTTCATTAATTAAAAAAATTAGATTATATATGTTGCAAAGAAGATTTCCACGTCGCATATGATCAATATCAAACCTAGATAAAAACATTGACCTCTCTATCTACATAAATGACAGAACATGATTATCAAAATATTGGTTACTTAAATATCCTAACTTTATAACTGGGTAATCTCCCCCATTTCTAAACTTTTCTTAGAAGGTAAAAAAAAAGATATATATATATATATATTATATATAAATATAAAATTCCTCACAGCATCAAAATAAAAAAAATTAATTTAAAGTTATTAATTTAGCAACATTTCACAACGATTAATCTTCCTCCAAAATTGGTTATAAATGTGCCTAGCCCTCTCAATAACTAAAGTATATAGGCCACCAAATTTTTAGAGAGAATGGCCTAATTTCCTTAATATCTATTTATACTAATTATAATGTGAAGTCCTGAGTTTGTATCATGAGTTGACTCGAGGAGAAATTCAGTTTTTTAAAATTTAAAATAAAATAAAAACTATCCATCTAAAATAAAACTACCTATTGGAGGATAAATATAATATTTAAATTGTATTTATATCATTTAAAAAAAACTACCAATTTAAAAAAACTAACACAAACTACTACATTTTAATTATTTTATTTTCATATATACTCACATAGTGAGTGCCATGTGTCTTGTACATACAAAGACAAAGAATCAATGTCCACAGTAAAAAATATTTTCCTACTCATCTCCAAGTCTTAATTTATGTATATATATATATATATATATATTATGTTTTCCGATTGTACCATTTTTTATCAAATATATTTCTAAATTGTCATTATTAAATAATATTTTAATTATTCCATTATTAAAATAATGGAAATTTAGATTATCCTCATTAATTAGGATCCAACATGGCTAATAGGAATGCTCCACATCATCTTTAGCATCTGAATTTTCGTCCAAAATATTCTCCAAGTCGGTTTAGGAGAAGATAAATTCTGTCTAGAAATTTTAAGGGCAAAATTGTCCACCAGAACGGCAGAATTAGGTCTCGAGGTAAACATAAAAGTTGTAGGTCTTGGAATCCTCCTTCTAACGGTACCTCATTCACATTTTTCTGAGTTTTGGATCAAAAGTTATGAATTTTCTTCCAAAACTACTCTTGTGACGTCCTGCTTTAAATATGATTTAACAATGCTGCATTAGGGCTGAATCGTTACTGCATCATAATTGCACTCCTTATGATTGGGTCTAAGAATATCAAATTTAGGCTTCAAGACATCTGGCTTGGCAATTTGGGTTTCATGGACTCAAACGGGCCTAATGGACCTACTGGGCCGAAATGAGACAAATTAATAGTTTCTCCAAATTTATACTATGTATAAAAGTACGAATAATGAGAAACTTTGTTTTTTTCGATTGTACCTTTTTTTTCAAAAACATTTCTAAATTGCCATCACTTAAAATTAGACTTTTATGTTTTATATACATTATTATATTATTATTGACCAACCCAATTTCTACTATATATTATTATTATTTATGATTTAATTTTAAGTTTAAATCTTATTCAAACTATTTTTTATATATTTCTAACTACTTATCCGAATTATTAACGATGATAATAAATATGTAGCAAAAAAAAAAAAAACGATGATGATAAATATATGATTCTTGCATTTGTAATTTTGGTATCATTTTTCTTAAACGTATGTCCATAAGGTATAATGGCCATGAAAAGAGTTTGAATTATTCTTTTTCCATTTTAAAATTTCTGTTATTTTTGTAGTTATAAAAAACTACCGTCGAAGTATGGTATTGATAACTTCTTGTCATGCTTTGGGAATTTCATTTTCCTTTATCACTCATTTTAACTTATTTTCTTCATTATTCTCATTACTATGTTTGATGATTGCTTAAAACGATTTTTCAAAAGGATTGAATTTTTAAAGGTATAATCATATACTATAAGAACTAAACCGGATTAGATTGCCAAAAAAAAAACCAAAAAAGGAGTAAATTATTTTCTTCATTTTTTTCAATACTATGTTTGATGATATTTCTTAAAACGATTTTTCAAAGGAGTTGAGTTTTTAAACATATGTATGAAGTTGATGATTGTTTGCTTTTGTTCTTATTAAAAAAATTCTATGTTTGAAATTGGGAAAGAAATTTAGGTCTTGGGTGAATGTGTCTGGATGTGTTCTTGCGCAATCCTTTAAATTTAGTGTATCCTTTGATATTTGAGTTACGTAACACTTTTTCAACATTGTTTTATTGAAAATATAAAATAAATTAATTATATTGTGTGATTTGATAATTTATACCATTGCAAGATTATTTCATATTTTTTCCCACAACTAGAAGAGATGATTATATTACAATGGGATTGGAGGTTAAATGCACTAAGGACAAGGGTTAAACGTGAGCTGTTGAAACTTTTTAGAGAGAGAGGCTTATCAATCAATTAGAGAAGTTCTTATGATCTATAATAGAGCGGATCATGATATAAGGCCCCGAGTTTTTTTTTTCTGGAGGGGATCCTCTTTGATATCGGAGTTAGTAAGATATTAAGGTGTTTGGAGATACTGAAGTTAGTGAGGTCTCAAGGTGTTTAGAGAGTTTAAGATCTAAAGAGCGGAGAGAATGAACTTTTACCTTATGCGTGGAGTAGTTCTCTCTCTCTATATAGTGTGGCTTTAGGCCGTTCTATATGGGCTCAACATTGCCCCTTAGGTATGAGGACGGTTTCAAAATGATTGCATAAACGGCTATGAAACTGAGCATCAGGTGGGCAAGTTGGGGCGATATGAGCTAAACATGCTTACGTCACATAACTAGATAGCGTCGAACATAAGGGTATTCGATCTGGATGTATACTCCATGTGGAGAATGTTAAGTCGTAGAATGCTCGATTTGGTAATGTACCCCTTTGTCTAACTGTATGGTGCTCTGTGAGATGAATGGGAGACATGCCATGAATGCCGAAAATGGGAGTGCTCAATTTTTCAGGATTGAGTAGGAGAGTGCGCTCTAGGAATGATGGTGGATAGGAGAACTCAAGCTGATAATGTACTCCGTGGAGGAATACCGAACGAAAGAGTTCAAATAAACAATATGCTCCATAGAAGGTTGGTGGACATGAGAGCACTCAACCTGATAATGTACCATTTGGAGTAATGTTGAATGAATGGAGCTCAAATTGATAATATGCTATGTGGAGGATTAATGCTGAATGGAGGAACTCAGTGTGATAACGTGCTCTATATACTATCGAGTGGAGGAGCTCAATTCGAATATGTATATGTATATACTATCAAAGGGAGGAGTTCAATATGAATTATATATGTTTGTACGACTGAACGGACGAGCTCGATCTGCGAATGGAAGAGTTTAATATGAATGATTTATATAGTATTAAATAAAGGAGTTCAACCTGATAATGATATATAATTTTATAGAGAGATTGTCGAAATTTCATACTATAGTATCAAAAAATTATAGGGAGATTAACAAAATCTCATAGGGAGGTTACAAATTTCATAGTTAGGTTATCAAAGTTTCATATGGAGTTTATTACAATTTCATAGGTAATTATCAAAATTTCATAACATGGTTATCAAAATTTAATAGGGTAGTTGATGCGCCAAGGACTCATCATGGTCTTGAAGAGAATAATGGAGATCATGGAGAGGATGTGCATATGCTGCAAGGAGGCTTGGAGAAGCTTGAAGATGCTAAGGAAGAAGTTTCAAGCTCATCGAAGTTGCCTAAAATGCCATTTGATCCATTGAAGATGCCATTAGGCCCAATGACAAGGGCAAGAGCTAAAAGGTTCAAGGAAGCTTTGTTTGGCCTCATTAGAGTTCATCTTGAAGAGTTTAAAGCCATCGGAGATCATTTGAAGCCCATTGGAGATCATCAACAAAGGAATATTCCCATCGATTCCAAGTTGTGCATTCTTCTTGAAATCGATGAGCATTAGGTCATTAGAGTTGTAATTTGGCCATTGTGGGCTTAATTCTATCTTAGATTAGTTATTTATTTAGTTAAGAACCTTATTTGGGTTGGGCCTTGATTAATTAAGTCCAATCCTTAGCTATTTTTCTATTGGTTGTATTTTTGGATAGTTTCTAGAAGCTTCATTAGGGTTAGCCGCCTATGGTTATTAAGGAGGCGGTTTAGGGGGTTTTCTAAGGGGGGGTTGCGCAAGGCTTTGCCTATATAAAGGCTCTACCTCCCTCTTGTAAACACAAGTTACGTTTTCAATAAAGAATTTGAGGTTATGCACCTAATTTGATTATCTTAGCTTCATTGTTCTAGTTTGAACAAAACTTAGGGTTCTTCAATTTTGTAGAGTCCTAGCAAACAATTAAGTTGTGATTTCTTGATTGTTTGTGAATCTTGTGTTCTTGAGTTGACAATTGCAGGTCTAATTGAAGACTTAAGGCCGACGAAAGAAGAGGAATCACCTTGTGAAGGTCATCGATCTACTCATCTAGAAGTTGAAGAAGTTCAAGTCGAGTTTGATAGATTTTCAAGGCTAGATTTGAATCTAAAACAACTAGATTCGTATCAATTGGTATCAAAATTTCATAAAAATATTCAATCGAAACATGTTGGACCACGTGCAAAGATTAGATGCCATGGATGCAAGAATGGAATCTATGGCTAAAGCTCAAAATCAACAAGCTCCACTTAGTTTGGTTGATAGGAGAACTTTGAGTGCCTATGTAAAAGGGGATGTTCTAAGGGAGAATTTGTTCCATACTAGGATGAATGCGAATGGAAAGCCTAGTAGTGTGATTATAGATGGAGATAGTTGTAAAAACATAGTTAGTGATTATTTAGTGAAAGAGTTACAACTACCTACTTCTAAACATCCTAAACCCTATAGCTTAAGTTGGATCAATGATAGAGAAGAAATTAGGGTTAACAAACAAGTTTTGGTTACTCTTTCTTTGGGCAGGTACAAAGAGGATGTCTTGTGTGATGTGCTACCAATGCGAGCTTGTCATGTGTTGCTTGGGAGACCTTGGCAATTTGACAACAAGGTACAACATGATGGTGAGGCCAATCAATATACTTTCATGTGTGGTAAGAAGCCTTTTACTTTAGTTTTTATCACTTCAAGAAGTTTTAAAAGATCAAATTAAAGTGAGAGATGATTTTGCTAAATTGGATGATGAATTTAGGGCTAAAGAAAAGGGTAACACCGATTCTAAAATTGTTGATATTTTTGAAGATAAAACAACCTTATTTTCAAATGAGTAATTCTGAACCTAATTTGAGTGTTGTTTGTAATGACACGAAATCTGTTTTAGATGTTGTTAGTGATGATACTAAACCTAATTTGAGTATTGTTTGCGATGACACTAAATCTGTTTTAGGTGTTGATTGTGATGAAACAAATTCTGTTTTGGATGCTCATTGTGATGAAAACAATTCTGTTTTGGTTGATAGTTCTAAGAAAGTTGTTAAAGAGTGTATGTTAGCTACTAAGAGTGAGATTAAGAGTGTTTTGCATGAGAATTCTGTTTTGATCTTACCTTTGTTTCGAAATACACTAATGGGTACTAACAACTTGGCTGGAGATATTCCAAGCAAAATTGTGTTTTGTTTGAGTGATTTTGTAGGAATTGGACTTGTTTTGATACAAGGAGAGAAGTTTGTAACTTACTTTTGTGAGGAAATTCCTAGTGGATTGTCATCCATTAGAGAAATTGAACTCAATCCATATGGTGTGCGATACAAGTTCATTGAATCCTTTCCATATGTGGTGCGCTACAAGAAAGGTAAGGAGAATGTTGTAGCTGATGCTTTATCAAGGAGGTATGTTTTACTTTCCATGCTTGATTCTAAGTTTCTTGGATTTGAGTTTATTAAAGACTTATATGCTAGTGATGCTTACTTTAGTGATGTGTTTAAAGCATGTGAGAATTTTGGATTTGGGAAGTATTATAAGCATGATGGATTTTTGTTTAAAGAATCTAGATTGTGTATACCTACTTGTTCTTTGCGTTTTGTGCTTGTGAGGGAATCGCATGAGGATGGTTTAATGGGTCACTTTGGTGTTGATAGAACATATGAGATATTGCATGAATACTTCTTTTGGCCTAAAATGCGATATGATGTAGGAAAACATGTTTCTAGTTGCATTACTTGTTTGCAAGCTAAATCTACATCTAAACCTCATGGTTTGTATACTCCTTTGCGTATTCCTCATGAACCATGGACTCATATTAGCATGGATTTTGTTTTAGGATTACCTCGTTCTAGGAGAGGTAAATATTCTATCTTTGTGGTTGTTGATAGGTTTTCTAAGATGGCACACTTTATTACATGCACTAAAACTGATGATGCCATTAATGTAGCTAATTTGTTCTTTAAAGAGATTGTTAGACTACATGGAATGCCTAGGACGATTGTGAGTGATAGAGATGCTAAGTTCTTAAGTCACTTTTGGAGAACTTTGTGGGCTAAGTTAGGTACTAAGTTGTTATTCTCAACTACTTGTCATCCTCAAACCGATGGACAAACTGAAGTAGTTAATAGGACTTTGTCTACCTTATTTAGAGCATTGATTAAAAAGAACTTAAGAACTTGGGAAGATTGTTTGCCTCATGTTGAATTTGCATACAATAGAAGCATACATAGTACAACTGGATTTTCACCTTTTGAATGTGTGTATGGCTTTAATCCTTTAACTCCATTGGATTTGTTGAGTTTACCTTTAAGTGTGCAAGTTGATATGGATGGACAACGCAAGACAGATTTTGTTAGGGATCTTCATGCAAAGGTTAGAGCTCAAATTGAGAAGAAAACACAACACTACATGAAGAATGCTAACAAGGGACGCAAAGAGGTCATTTTTGAACCCGGAGATTGGGTTTGGTTGCATCTAAGGAAGGAAAGGTTCCCTGAGAAGAGGAGGTCTAAGCTATTACCTCGTGGAGATGGTCCATTCCAAGTCTTGGAGAGGATCAACAACAATGCCTACAAGCTAGATCTTCCTAGTGAATATGGTAATATAAGTGCTACTTTTAATGTCTCGGACTTATCCTTGTTTGATAATGATGTAGATTTGAGGACAAATCCTTTTCAAGGGAGAGGGGATGATGCGCCAAGGACTCATCATGGTCTTGAAGAGCACAATGGAGATCATGGAGAGGATGTGCATATGCGACAAGGAGGCTTGGAGAAGCTTGAAGATGCTAAGGAAGAAGTTTCAAGCTCATCGGAGTTGCCTAAGATGCCATTTGATCCATTGAAGATGCCATTAGGCCCAATGACAAGGGCAAGAGCTAAAAGGTTCAAGGAAGCTTTGTTTGGCCTCATTAGAGTTCATCTTGAAGAGTTTAAAGCCATCGGAGATCATTTGAAGCCCATTGGAGATCATCAACAAAGGAATATTCCCATCAATTCCAAGTTGTGCATTCTTCTTGAAATCGATGAGCATTAGGTCATTAGAGTTGTAATTTGGCCATTGTGGGCTTAATTCTATCTTAGATTAGTTATTTATTTAGTTAAGAACCTTATTTGGGTTGGACCTTGATTAATTAAGTCCAATCCTTAGCTAATTTTCTATTGGTTGTATTTTTGGATAGTTTCTAGAAGTTTCATTAGGGTTAGCCGCCTATGGCTATTAAGGAGGCGGTTTAGGGGGTTTTCTAAGGGGGGGTTGTGCAAGGCTTTGCCTATATAAAGGCTCCACCTCCCTCTTGTAAACACAAGTTAAGTTTTCAATAAAGAATTTGAGGTTATTCATCCAATTTGATTATCTTAGCTTCATTGTTCTAGTTTGAGCAAAACTTAGGGTTCTTCAATCTTGTAGAGTCCTAGCAAACAATTAAGTTGTGATTTCTTGATTGTTTGTGAATCTTGTGTTCTTGAGTTGACAATTGCAGGTCTAATTGAAGACTTAAGGCCGACGAAAGAAGAGGAATCACCTTGTGAAGGTCATCGATCTACTCATCTAGAAGTTGAAGAAGTTCAAGTCGAGTTTGATAGATTTTCAAGGCTAGATTTGAATCTAAAACAACTAGATTCGTATCAGTAGTTATCAAAATTTCATAAAAATATTCAATCGGAACATGTTGGACCACGTGCAACGCACGTGAAAACTAAAACTAGTATATGTATATATATATATATAATATATATATATATTTATACTATATATAAAAGTACGAATAAGGGGAAACTTTATGTTTTCCGGTTGTACCCTTCTTTTGCAAATATATTTCTAAATTTCCATTATTAAATAATATTTTAATTATTTCATTATTAAAATAATAAAAGTTTAGATTATCCTCATTAATTAGGATCCACGTGGCCAATAGGAATGCTCCACATCATCTTTAGCATCTGAATTTTTGTCCAAATCATTCTCCAAGTCGGTTTAGGAGAAAATCAATTCTGTTCCGAAAATTCAAGGGCAAAATCAGCCACCGGAATGGCAGAATTAGGTCTCGAGGTAAACATAAAAGTTGTAGATCTTGAAATCCTCTTTCCAACGATACCTCATTTGCATTTTTCTGAGCTTTGTATCAAAAGTTATGAATTTTCTTCCAAAACTGCTCTTGTGAAGTCCTCCTTTAAATAAGATTTAACAATGCTTGCATCATGACTGAATCATTACTGCATCATAATTACTGATTGGACTTGAACTCCTTTTTTGGGTTTCCATATTAACGAATTGGGCCTAAGAATACCAGATTTAGGTTTCAAGACATCTGGCTTGGTAATTTGGTTTCATGGACTCAAACGAGTTTAATGGGACTATTGGGCCGAAATGAGACAAAATCAATAATTTCTCCAAATCTATTTCTATACTATATATAATAGTATGAATAATGGGAAACTTTATGTTTTCTGATTGTACATTTTTTTTTCAAAAATATTTCTAAATTGTCATTACATTTTTTTTTTTAAAAAAAAACAAATTGTCATTACTTAAAATTAGAATTTTATGTTTTATATATATTATTATATTATTATTGACCAACCCAATTTCTACTATATATATTATTATTTCCTTATGATTTAATTTTAATTTTAAATATTACTCAAACGATTTTATATATATTTCTAACTACTTATCCAAATTATTAACGATGATAATAAATATGTAGAAAAAAATATGATGATGATGATAAATATATGATTGTTGCATTTGTAATTTTGGTATCATTTTTCTTAAACGTATGTCCATAAGATACAATGGCCATGAAAAGAGTTTGAATTTTTCTTTCTCCATTTTAAAATTTATGTTATATTTGCAATTATAAAAAAAAATACCTTCTAGGTATGGTATTGATAACTTCTTGTCGTGCTTTGGGAATTTCATTTTCCTTTATCACTCTCTTTAACTTATTTTCTTCATTATTTTCATTACTATGTTTGATAATTGCTTAAAACGATTTTTCAAAGGGAGTTATGTTGAATGAATGGAGTTCAAATTGATAATATGCTATGTGGAGGAATGCTGAATGGAGGAACTCTGTTTGATAACGTGTTTTATATACTACCGAGTGGAGGAGCTCAATTCGAATATGGATATGTATATACTATCAAAGGGAGGAGTTCAATATGAATTATATATGTTTGTACGACTGAACGGACGAGCTTGATCTAGAAATGGAAGAGCTTAATATGAATGATTTATATAGTAATAAATGGAGGAACTCAACCTGATAATGATATATAATTTTATAGAGAGATTGTCAACATTTCGTACTATAGTATCAAAAAATTATAGGGAGATTAACAAAATCTCACAGAGAGGTTATCAAAAATCATAGGAAGATTACAAAATTTCATAGGAAGGTTTATTAAAATTTTATAGGAAGGTTTATTAAAATTTCATAGTTAGGTTATCAAAGTTTCATATTTCATAGGTAAATTATCAAAATTCCATAACGTGGTTATCAAAATTTAATAAGGTAGTTATTAAAATTTCATAAAAATATTCAATCGAAACATGTTGGGCCACGTGCAACGCACGTGAAAGTTAAAACTAGTATATATATATATAATATATATATATAATATATATATATATATATATATATCAAAGTTCTGAGCACAGTCTTAATTTCCTACTCATATCCACTTTTCCTTCTTGGTAAAAGTACCCGGGAGGTCCCTGTACTATATAAAATGTTGATTTTTGGTCCCATGTGCTTTTTTTTTTCTACAAATTCGTCCCTCTACTATCAGAACCGTTCACCCGAGGTCCCTCATGTTAGCGAGCCGTAACAGACCCATCAAACTTGCTTACGTGGCACTAACGTCGTCTAATTCGTTGACGTGGCATGCGACACGTGGCATAAAAATTAAATATTTTTATTTTAATATATTTTTTATTTAATTTTTTTAATAATAAAAAAATCAGAAATTTTTTTCCACAAACACAAAAAACTTTTCTCTCTCCTCAATTAAAGATCAAACAATTCTTTTTTCATGGACAAAGAATAGCCCACTCAAAACCAAAATCAAATCCAATCCACAAAGATGAACAAGGGGATAAGGATACTTGTTGACCTATCACCATGGATTCTTCCATTATTGTCTAACTACGAAGTTGTTTTGGTATAAGGAACACAACAAAGAAAATGCTAAGAGAAAACCAATTATAAAGATCAACGCACCGCTGTCACCGATTAATAGAAGCTTTATGAGGTAATCGTAATCAGCTTGAGCTCTTGCTGGTGGAGCAGCCATTGACAGATTTCACCAAAGTAAGAAAACCTCTCAAATCTGCACACATGAAATTTTTTAAAAAAATGAAAAAAATTTCACATTTCAACACTCAAATATAATTATTTACATAAAAAATTGACAACAAATTTAAAACAAAACAAAAGAAATGTACCGGATCGGAGAATGGAAAAAGAGATTTTTGAGAAAGGAGAAGTCTCCCAAAAGTCAAATCTTAAAAGCCATGGAAATTATAATTTGAAGTTCTTGTCTGTTTGGCTGGTTGATTATAGCTATTTTCTTTAACTTTTCTTCCTAATTACATAAATGGAAAAAATAGGAAAAAAAAGGAAAATTGAAGAACACCTACAAAATAGAGCTTCTCCAAGGAAGAAGGGCTTGCTAAAAAGCGCAGTGTACGATTTCTCTCCCTGATTTCGCTTTCACTTTTTTTTTAATTTGCAAAAGAGTGAGAGGGTAATAATGATGGAAAAGAGAAGAGTGGAAAAGAGTGGGAATATGATGTCAACTTGTTACTTTATACTCTTGTTCATAAAGGGCCAATTTCCTTGTTCATCTTTCTGGCATTGATTTGATTTTGGTTTTGAGTGAATTATTCTTTGTTCATAAGAAAAGGGGTGTTTGATCTTTAATTGAGGAGAGAGAAAAGTTTTTTGTGTTTGTGGAAAAAAATTCAGATTTTTTTTATTATTAAAAAAAAATTCAATAAAAAATATATTAAAATAAAATTATTTAATTTTTATGCCACGTGTCGCATGCCACGTCAGCGAATTAGACGGTGTTAGTGCCACGTGAGCAAGTTTGACGGGTCTGTCACGGCTCGCTAACGTGAGAGATCTCGGGTGATCGGTTCTGATAATAGAGGGACGAATTTGTAGAAAAAAAAAGTACAGGGACCAAAATCAACATTTCGTATAGTATAGGGACCATCTATGTACTTTTACCTTTCCTTCTTCGATTGCTATCCATAGTGTCTTGAGACTTGAATCATATGGATGCCCGTGTGGATTTTGATATGCGGGAAATCCTTGATGTTGTTTTTACTGGTGAAGAAATTAAGAGGCGGCTTTTGACATGTAAGGGGATAAAGCGCCAGGGTCGGATGGGTTGCCCCCACTTTCTTTCACAAATGCTGGAGTATAGTTGGTAATGACGTTATCTCAATGGCCTTAGATTTTCTAAATGATGGTCGTCTTCTTCCGGATGTTAATCACACGCATATTAATTTAATACCAAAGGTTGACTCTTCCAATCTGTTAAAGATTTTAGGCCGATTAGTCTCTGTAATGTTACTTATACAATTATTTTGAAGGCTCTCATGAATCGTTTGAAGCATGTTCGTCCTTCTATTATAGGGGAGAACCAGTCTGCTTTTGTTCCGGATAGAATGATCTATGATAATGCAATGGTGGCGTTGGAAACGATTCATTTTATGAGCAATAAAAGGATTGGTCGGCAAGCACATATGGCTTTGAAGTTTGATCTTAGCAAAGCCTATGATTGGATAGAGTGGGAGTTTTTGGAGAATAGCATGTGGGCAATGGGTTTTTCGGACCGTTGGGTCAATCTCGTGATGGTTTGTGTTCGAAGTGTGTCTTACTCAGTTATTGTGATCAATGACCGACACTGCAAAATATTTATTCCTTCACGTGGTATTCGACAAGGAGACCCGTTATCGCCTTACTTGCTCCTGATTTGAATGGAAACTTTGTCATGAATGCTGATGAGCAAGGGTTAATTCGGGGAGTTTCGATTTCTCGTTCTGCACCACGAGTTACGCATATGTTTTTTGCAGATGAGATGATAGTATTCTTTATTTGCGAGCTTCTCTGGTTGAGTGTGATGTCGTGCTTAGAATTTTGAAGGATTTAGAGGAGGCATCGGGCCAGCAAATCAATTTGGGCAAATCATATATTCTCTTCAGTGCAAATACACCAGCTTAGGAAAGAAATGCAATTATGGACCATTTGGGAGTTCATAAAATTTTGGAGAGGGCTCGTTATCTGGGTTTGCCTATAATGATAGGAAGGTCAAAGAATAAGGAATTCCGTTTCATCAAAGATCGCCTTTTTTATTGGGTCCGTAGCTGGTATAGTAGGCTTTTCTCTATAGTGGGTAAGGCTGTCATGATTCAGGCCATAGCCCAAGCCATCTCGGTTTACTTAATGAGTGTGTTTCGTTTTCCTAAAGGTTTCGTTCAAGAACTTAATTCGATTGTGGCCAATTGTTGGTGGGGAAGTACTGGAGCCAGGCGTCGTATTCATTGGCGGGCTTGGGAAGATTTATGTGTCTCTAAGGCTGATGGTGGGTTTGATTTTAAAGATTTTGAGGTGTTGAATTTAGCATTGTTATCCCAGCAATGTTGGTGGCTTTTACAAAACCCTTATTCCCTAGCTTTTCGAGTTTTACGGGCAAAATATTTCCCGACAGGGTCTTTTATGACGGCAAGGCTGGGTAGCAATCCATCTTTTCTTTGGAGAAGCCTTCTTAGTGGTAGGTAGGTAATCTCTGAGGGATCGTGGTGGCGATTAGTGGTAGACAAGTAATTATTTTAAAATAATTTTTACAACATATAATTTTATTTATAAAATTTCAATTTCTACCGTACCATCTAGATTTTGCCATTATTAAAATATTTTATTTAGAAAAATTCAAATTTTATTTTATTTAAAAAAAATTCAATTTCTACAGTACCATCCTAGATTTTTTCAGCACTTTTGCTAAAGAGGGCACCATGATCTTGCTTCCTTCTAATGCATCTGATCCTATACCAACATGATTACTTAGGCTATCATGACCATCTACAAAAATATTCCCAAGAAATGAGAGAGTGGGTTTAAGATCGAAATTAGACACTTAATTTTACTATATAAACAAACTCAAAATACAATGGGAAAAAAAAGAAACTCAAAGTACAATATATAGGCTACTAGCTCTTTTCTGGGTTTTCTTTTTTAATCTTTTTTTAGCAGAACAATATTGATGTGGCTATTTATCCCACTTGAGGTCTTAGCATTTATTTACCTTTTCCTTTTAAACAAAGAAAATCTTGCGTATGGCTTTGAGAAAACATGAATAAATGTTCAGGTCATGCTTGATTGTATCACTGCGTTGAATGCTTAATTACTCACAAAATAAATAAATTTTGAGATAATTCAAAGTATATTGGAGTGCATGATGGAAGGAGTAGCGTTTCAAATGCCTAATGAACTAAGAAGGCTATTCGCGACTTTATTAGTGCATTGTAAACTGTCAGATGTGAGGAAACTATGAAATGACTATTACGATGCAATATCTGAGGATTATAAGAGAATGCATGGAAACTCAGTCCAGACACAAATTGCTTGCACATTCCAGAGCATTGCCTATTACCTTGAAAGCATGTGAAAGCATCAAGAAATTTGATGTGCCAGAGATAGATTCTCAAAATTTGCACATCAGGAATTCAACACATAAGAAAATTGTAGATAAATTAAGCATTGAAACTCCACGGGAAGATCTAGAAGCTACAAATAAGTTAAATGAAGACCAAAAGGTTACGTTTCACGCTATCTTAGATCTAGTTAAATCAGGATTTAAAGAGTGGAGTTTTTTTTTTGGACAAGACAAGAGGAATAGACAAAACATTTCTATATCGTGCAATATTGAAAAATGTAAGGTAATTATAATCACATATATATCATTTAAACATATAATTAACCAAATCAATAACACATTTTTTTATATACAATATATATATATATATATGTTTATCTGATTAATATAACTTCAAATATCATCACAGGTCAAGAGGCCTGATTGTGTTAGTTACAGCAACATCCGAAGTAGCGGCAACAATTATGCCAGGAGGAAGAACATCACACTTGAGATTTGACATTTCATTAAGTCCGACAGAAATGAGTATATGTAGGACTTCTAAACAGAGTGCTAAAGTTGAACTATTAAGAAGAGCAAGACTAATCATATGGGATGAAACACCAATGGCGAGAAAGTTTGCAATTGAATATGTGGACAAAACACTTCAATATATGATGAGTAACAAAGAACCATTCGGAGGAAAGGTTGTTGTTTTTGGAGGAGATTTCAAACAAGTGCTCCCAGTTGTACCTCGAGCAACAAAAGAACAAACGAGTCAATCAAAGTTTGGTTAGATCATACCCTTGGAGATACTAAGATTGAAAAAGAATATGAAAGCAAGAGGAGACCAAGAGTTTGGAAAATTCCTCCTTTAAGTTGGTGATGGAGAAGAACCAACAAAATATGTTAATTTGATACTTTTACCAAGTCAGATGGTTATAAAGTAAGAAAATGATGAAAAGCCTGAAAAAGACTTGATCAATGCACTTTTCTCAGATTTGAAGCATAATTCAACTTCGAGGTCTCAGGGTCAAGTCACATCATATTCAATGCGTGTGAGTTTTATTGGGTTTGTTATATGTTTATTATAGTTTGTTTATTTGATCATTTCTTATTGGAAGTTTGGGTATATAATGATTTTTTTTAATAATAGAAACGCACCCTGAAACTACAAGTTTCTAATACCAGACTCGTGACTGGTGACTCTTCTCCAAACCAAAAAGGAAAAGAAAACTCAAAATGTTGATTAGGCCATTTGCATTTCTAGCTTAGACAGTGCTACCACATCTAACAAAATTTACAAGTTGTAAGAAAAGGTAGTACTTACCATAAGGCCTGAAACATTAAAAATCATTAAACCCCATACATACATACATACTTTTATATATAATATATATATATATATATATATATATATATATGCCAAAATAGGTTGAATTTTTGATTAAAAAGTTGCGCACTTTAGGTATATTCTTTGAAGCTGCATATTCTCCTTTGAAACGTGTGGCCACTATACGAGGGACGTCCTGTTGATTATTACTGTTGATCAAAGACTCCACAAATTTTAATAACTTTGGCAGCTCCAATCAATCATCATATAAAATCCTTCTTTCCCTAACCACGTTCTAGCTTTTGAATTTTCAAAAGTCAATGTGATCAAGCAGCAAATTTAACGTGTATAATAATTTTGCTTTTAAATGTGACGAAAAGAAAACTACAATATGAAGAAAGACTATGTATTTAATATAAATGAACTTGACTTATAATATGAATAATTCTTCTTGACCCTCCATTTTGTCACACACAATATTCCTTCCTGATGTGTCCATCACACGTTAGGCCACGTGTCTTCTCTCTCTCTGTCTCTCTCTTTTTATTTCTATTTTTATTTTTTTTATTAAGTTTAGCCTTAATTTCACTAAGTTTAGCCCCAAATTAAAATTTTATTTTTATTTTAGGGAAAATTTCAAAATTAATAATTTATTGTTATAGGATTTTAGAAATAAAATACAAAACTAATTTCACTAAGTTTAGCCCCAAATTAAAATTTTATTTTTATTTTAAGGGTAAATTCCATAATTAATAATATTGTTATAGGGTTTTAGAAATAAAATATATAACTAATTCACTAAGTTTAACCCAAATTAAAATTAAAATTTTATTTTAAGGGTTAGAAAAATTAAAATTTATAATTGATGTATTAAAACCAATAAAATGATAACATGTGGCCTGACGTATGATAAACACATAAAGAAGGAATATTGTGTGTGACAAAATGGAGGGGCATCAAAGTCCTTATAATATTATATTAGAATTAATATGGTTGGGTATTTGTCATTAATTAGTTTGCACTTTGCGTGTTCTACTAAATAAAAGGGAAAAACTATGCATTGATTCATAAAAAGAGTTAGAAATTTTGCCAACAAGTAAGAATGAAGAGAGTTGACTAGAAAAGTGGACGATTACCAACTTTATTTCACAAATCACAATCTGTATATTAATAACATGATTATTTTTTATTTAAAAAAAAAGGATCTGATTTATAAATTCTTGTGAAAGTTAAAGTAGCAAAAATTAATAAAGTGTTTCATTTGCTGTGCTTCAAGGTACTCTCAACTTGTATTTTTATTATGACGATCAATTCAGCATTTTGAATAGTTAACAACTTAACATTCAACAACCAAACCCCAAGCCCTGAAGCTTGAGAGTTCAGATCGAGATTAAAATTTCCTCGCTGACTACTTTATCAACAAGTAAAGAAGATTTGTATTTTAGCCACAAAGAAGTTGCAAATAGTAGTGTTAATTATATCCTCTCATAATTATCTTTTTTTGGCCACAAATATCCTCTCATAATTCTCGTGTGATGCGAGCTATTGGTGCTGAAATTGCTGCTACAAGGGAGATTACCTTTCCAAATGATGCTGGGAATGGTACTGACACGGCTAGGACGGCTAAAGAGCAAACTGTCCGAGGATCATGAGTTGCATGGCGTGGAATTGTTGGGGATTGGGGGGTTCTCGTATTGGAGGGAAAGAATCAAGATTTCAAATCCATAAGAATAGCAGAGAAACCATAGCCTATAGTTTAGTTAGATTGATAACTCTTACTTAGTTTAAACTTGTATTCAAACTCAATGTATATCTCTTAGCTTATACACTTATTATACAGTGTATTTATACCTTGTAATCATCATTAAGCAATATAGTTTTCATTCTCCAAAATACAAAGTATTCTCTTCTTTATGGTAATCAGAGCTCTTCTCTAACGAGTCTCGATCCATTTCTGTTTTTTTTTCTCTCCTCTCTCCTTCCTTAATTCTTATCTCATCATGTCTTCCTCATCTCAACCGACTGGAGTTCTTGTCTCCAATCAAAATCTTCCTCTCTTTACCATTAACGATGCTGCACATCTTCCTATCAAATTAACTGCAACCAATTTCCCCTCCTGGAGAACTCAATTCCATTCCCTTCTAATAGGTTTTGATCTACTAGGATATATTGATGGCTCAAAGAAAGCTCCACCTAGAGATGTTCAAAAAACAGGTACAACTATAATGGAACCAAACCCTGCTTATGATCACTGGCTCAGGCAGGACAGACTGCTTCTTCATGGTATGATAGCATCATCAACAGAGAGCATTGTCTCTCACATTGCATCTGCTTCTTCCTCCTTTGATGCGTGGGAA
Organism: Corchorus olitorius; assembly: GCA_001974825.2. NCBI lineage: Eukaryota > Viridiplantae > Streptophyta > Magnoliopsida > Malvales > Malvaceae > Corchorus > Corchorus olitorius. The sequence goes on along the minus strand of AWUE01022934.1, from coordinate 1,641 downwards.
AAGCTTTCAAAACTTTTTGCCAACAAATCCAGGTCTCGCATGATGTCATTGCGAGAGAAGCTGACTATTCCAAAAGGAACTAGATCCATTGTAGAATATTTTCAAATATTGAGAAACACAGCTGATGAACTGGCGCTTATTGATACTATTATTTCAGAGGATGAACTTGTCATCTATGCTTTGAATGGTGCAGGTGTTGAATTCAAAGAGCTAGCTGCTGGCATAAGGGCTAGGGAATCATATATATCTTTTGAAGAACTCATGGATAAATTTGTGGATTATGAGCAAGTCCTCAAGAAGCAAGAAACTGATGCTTCTGATCTCAGCATACCAACAGCTAACTTTGCAAACAGAAATGCTGCTAGATTCAATTCTCAGAATCGAGGTACCTTTTATAAGCATAATTCTTCTAATTCTAGTTTTCACAGGCAGAAATACTATAATCCTGGCAAGAGAATAGTGTGCCAAATCTGTGAAAAACCAGGTCACTCTGCAAAGAGCTGTTATCAGTTGCGGCCTAAAGGATCCAATCCCACTGCAAATCTCTGCTCAACCACTCCTGCACCTGGTTGGATTCTAGACTCTGGTGCTAACAATCATGTCACCAACAAACTTCAAAATCTTCACTTAGCTCAAGAGTATGATGGTCCAGATAATCTGCTCATAGGAGATGGCACAGGTCTTCCAATAACTCACACTGGTAAAAGCAAACTTTCTTTTAATTCAAACTCTTTAAGCCTTGACAATGTTCTTTGTGTACCTCAAACAAAAGCAAATCTCATTTCTGTCTCGAAATTAACTGAAACTAATCCTGTTTCTGTGGAATTTTTTTCTAAAAATTTTTTGGTGAAGGATCTTCACACAAGGAGACCAGTGGCACAAGGCCTGAATAGAGGTGGCCTCTACTTCTTCTCGAATGCACCACCAATTATCCAACCACCAGCTTTAGCTTATCTTGGAGTCAAAACAGATTTAGAAACCTGGCACCAGAGACTTGGACACCCCAACAACAGCATTTTAAATTCAGTCCTTTCTTCATTCTCTTTACCATGTCATTCAAAACACTTTTCTTCTTGTAATGCTTGTCTTTGTAATAAGAGCCATAGACTACCCTTTTCTGTTTCCAGCTTGATCAGTAGAGGTCCTTTGGACATTGTTTACACTGATGTATGGGGTCCTTCTAGGATCATTTCTGATAAAGGGTTTCGCTATTATGTGGCCTTTGTTGATATTTTCACTCGATATACATGGTTTTATCCAATAAAAACAAATCAGATGTGTTTCTCTTATTTCCAAAATTTAAAACTCTGGTTGAAAATTATTTCCATACCAAAATTACAACAGTTTTTTCTGATGGTGGTGGAGAGTTTGAGAAACTGAAGTCCTTCTTTTCTGAGTTAGGCATCCAACACCTAATGACACCACCTCATACACCACAACACAATGCCATAGTTGAAAGAAGACATAGGACAATAGTTGAAAAAGGATTGACCCTGTTGCATCAAGCATCCATGCCCCTGAAATATTGGCCTTATGCTTTTGAAAACTGCAGTTTACTTAATGAACAGAATGCCAAGCTTGGTTTTGAACAATCAAAGTCCTTTCAAAACTATTTAACTTGGAACCAAACTTGAAAATTAA